>LPNX010069996.1:49516-83685 GCA_001517045.1 Pseudotsuga menziesii | reverse complement strand
AATGCCTAGTGAAGTGGTAGAAAAAATAACACTATTTGGTTATTCATATATTCATGTTGCGTCAAATGGTAGATATAGGAAACATGCTGTAGGGGGGCCCACCACATACATGAGCATATAAATGCATTTGGTATGGCCCTGAAACACATCTGGTACAAGGTGTAATAAAAGCTGGCAAATCCAAGCTATCGATAAAATCCTGATTGCAATTTATGGAGGGAAGATAAGCGCAACTCTCATGAATTAACTCAAGGTGCATTTCCAAGACTTCGGATGATCGGGAAAAAGTTACTAAGAACAATAACAACCATTGTTGTTCATAATATATACTTAACAGTTTGAATATTCATGCATATAGACCTCATGATTCCTAACACATCATCTACACAACTATTCACTTGCAACAAATCCATTGAACAAAAGATAGAAGACTACATTGCAATGAAATAGATATCATCAACAAATAGCATCATGAAGGCACTACTCCATTCATTATTGTCATCAACAATAACATTTGTACAAGACTTTATATTATTTTAGTGCAAACAAGTTTATATAAGGTTAAAGGCTACAAAATGCAACATAGAGTATCTATTTGGTAATACCCAAAATATACCACTACATTATGAATCCTTCTTTTCTAGGGAAAAATATTAGATTTTATTACTATATAAAGCACAAAAATGCTTTCTATGGGTGTTGTAGCACAAAATACAAAATATAAATCTTACTTTGCTTTGTAAACCAAATCTTAAACTATCCACTAAACATAATGTCCCTTTTAGGAAAACAAATATAGTCTTCCTTTAAGATCTTTTAAAATACTAAAACTATAAGATAAAAAAAACACAACTAGAAAATTTTGAAATAAAACTACAAAGATCAGATCTAGAAACCTCTGGCATGCCCTCATTGAAATTTACAGCGATAAGTACCCCAAAGTGGATAAGTAATACCTCTCTTTGGATATAGCATCAACTCATTGGTTTAATTCTCTGTAATGTGGTAGATTTTGAAAGTATTGAAGATCTCATCTATCTCCTTAAGACATTAAGAAGCCTTTACATTATATACTTGTAATCTCATACATTGGGTTCATGTTGGTTGTTGTCTAGTCTTTTTTCAGGAAGAAAAAGCATGTCCTTGATATTCTATTAAGAATCAAAGGGCATTGTAAACACCCACCCAAGAAGGGTTACATCATAAAGGATACAACTAGTCATGAGATATTACATCCAGATGCAGCCGAGGGGAAAGGCATGCAATAAAAAGTGGAGCTCCCATCAGAAATCTGTCTCATCATGCAAATGATCTATCACAATCAGACCAATCTATCATGAACCAAATAGGCAGAACTGCGATCCAAAAAGAGTTACTCTGAAATCACAGAACAAGTCCCGAGCAGGGGAAAAGGGGCCCCAACAAACAATAATCAAATGAGCTGGAAAGAGTCACATGTGACCAAATGGTCATCAATAAATTCAGAAAACCAGCCAAGACCTGGAGGGAAGGCGAGTGCTAATTTTGAAAAATGGTCTGCTCTCCAATTGTGTTCACGATAGATGTGACTGAAGGTGAGATCATGGAAGCTTGAAATAAGCTTTTGTGATTCCCTACACCAGTGATAAAGCTCTGGTGGGGTGAGAGCAGTAATTCCCTTGGCCCAATTGATGATGACCATAGAGTCACCGAATATGTGGGAAAGAGGAATTCCCATCATATGGGAGGAGTGCAGAAGGGCCCATAGGCCCAAAATTTCTGCCTTTGTATTGGATCCTTTTCCAACCCCCAACGCAAAATCCAGATGATGATTCTTGTTTAAGAACAAGCTGAATCCAATTCCAGCTACTAAAGTATTCAAGGCACCATCAAAATAGCCACAAGGGAAAGTCTCATGACGTCTTGGCCCAATCTGCCTGGCCGATTTATTTCCCTTGTTCTTGTTTATAGGCCGAGTGGGGCATAAATGAATAGCATTTAAGATTTGATGAAATAAGCCCAGCACAGTTACCTTATATCCATAAAAAACAACCCTGTTGCGAGCCTTCCACATGGTCCAAGTCATATGGTGGGGAATATAATAGAGGGCAGAGCTGCGATGGTAATTTGATGCCCAGAATTCAAAGAACTCAGTAATAGGTACAGTTTCGGGAGGTAATTTGTTGTCTAGTTGCCAATGTAGTAAAGGAAATATTCTAGTCAAAAAAAAATTTGATACTCAATATTGTGCAGTCTTTTGTCAACCCAAACCTCAAAAATTTGGATTGTTCTGGATTGTCTAGATTCTACCTCTTGTGGTCCCTATATTTCTTTATTTTTCTAATTGCTTATTGTGCACTAACTATACAAGTTTGTTCCTTTTCCTTGTTCGGTGTATCTATGTCAGAGACTCATATTTGTGTCCACTTGACTATTTGCAAAATCATTTTTCCTTTATAGCTCTTTGCATTTTTCAATGGTGTTTGGCCTAAAAGAGCATAATTATTACTACACCTTAAACCCAAGTTGGAAAACGTGATGGCCTAAAATAGCATAATTATATAATGCTGTATAAATGAAATTGAAAAGTGTTGAAGATGGGTATTGATTGAATACCTTTATGAAGGTGCGTAAATGTAGGGGCCAGCAATAAAAGAAAGAGGGTCTTCACAGTAATGGTGAATAGGGCAAGAGAACAACATCAAGACATTGCAACTATAGTAAAGCTGCTGGGCACACATTTAAACACATATAGCACAATGCCTTAATGAATATGTCACCCTCAGTCTTAGACAAAGTTTTCATTTGGAATATAGCAAAACAACAATAAATAATCTTGTTTTCACAATAAACAGTCATAAAAAGAGGTCTCTCACAATAGTCTGAGGCGTGGGATTAGTCACAAAAGAAAACCCCTGTAGCAACTAGCATTATAATCTGGGCAGATTTCCAATAGGTAAGGATGTTGCAGACCTATATCTTTCAGTGTTCCCTGTAGCAAATTCAACATCAATTGGAGACCAAATGATAACCTTAAATGAATTTAGGTTAGGGGGTAGGCTTGACTATAGACTAGATAGGGGAAAAGTCACAATAGTGCTCCTTCATGAGCTGGTATAACTCCTGAAACAACCGCATTGGCAAGTACTTTGTGCATATGATGTCATTCCAACAGCTTGGAAACACTACACGTTATAAATATCTCCTCGGCCTTGTTATTCTCAATCACCAAACTCTTAAAATCTAAATAATACAATTTAAACCTTTTACTCTTCAACGAGACATTGCTCTGAAGGATATTGGTGCATTCTACAATGCGCTCCATGAGATTCTGATTCAAAATTATATGTAGGTTCCATACATCTAACAACAATTACTAATTGGCTTTAATCCTCAATGAAATCTTATAAACTCAAAATATTTCTGTGAAATTTAATCCTCAAGTACAACAATTACTAACTCACCTTAATCCTCAATGCAATCTTATAAACCGAGACAATTTCCACCCCTACAGGGTCTACTGCCTATTTACTAGCCAAACCTTAATAGACATTTTGTAATACCATGTTCTAGACAATATAACTTCTTGGTTTATATACTAAAAATAGACATTCCATTACCTTGAATAACACATTATACATCATAATCTTCAAGTATACAACAAGGTCAAATATAAAATTCATGGTTAATTCTCCAAACAAGAGTTCTTAATTTGAAAAAAAAAACTAACAATATTTAATACCCCTCCTCCCAAGCTAATGTACTTTGTTGCCACATTCTAAGTTAGTTTCAAGCATTTATTCTGCTCTTCAACCAGATAGGATATGGAAGTATGATAGTATTGGTGATCATTCATTAGTCCTGAAGTATACTTTGAAAGTTTGTAGTTCTCAATTCAGCATTGATAACACTCTATTGCTGTGTTTTAATTTGGAGTTTGTTCAAGTATCATATCATAGCTTGAAAAAAAGGTTTTTCCATGAAAAAAACTTCATACAACATGTTTATAAACTATAACAAGGAAACAACATTGACAAAGAATTAAATGGTAAATAAACAAACATCCAAACTTCTAATATATATTAAAGAGAGTGCATTTTACATGCCTGTATTAGCTTGTTGACAGATCTAGAGATGGACATTGTAACACCCGAGTAATATGGCCATGAAATGTGATAACACTTGAAAAAGACTTATAATGATTGAGATCAGAAATATGTTGTAGATAATCATTGAGAAAAATGTCTATCAAGGTTTAGAGGGAGGCAGGGCAGCTTCATGACTTGGTAGGCTACTTATCAAAAGATATTTATCAGCAAGCAAGCAGCTCATTTTAGTAACACTCTACTGCTTATGAGGATTGGTTATTAATTATTAATGTATTTCTACTCTAATAAACAAGATGATCAATTTAGTTTTGGAATGAATTTATTTTAATCTGTGTTTGTTGTTCATAGTTAAAAAACTTTGCAGGTATATTTGGGAGAGCAGTATGTGCACAGGTATGCTTTTATTTCATTGCGGTTTTTTCTTTTTGTCATAATATTGTTCAGCCTCAGCACTGAGATCTGTGTTTTCTATTTAGGACCTTAATTTAGAGAATTTTGCAAGTATATATGATCTTCCTGAGTCATATCATGCAACTTCTTTGGGTCATATGTGTGTTCTGTACTTTCTGGAACACCATGAACATATGTCTTACATGTCCGGGTAAGGAAAACTTCTACAAAACTGAATAGTTACAGTGAGAGCCAGGCACTTTTCAGGATCTATCTAAATTTTAATAATCAATTTTCTGTGCAACAACCCTTCCCTTGTAGAATGCTTACTACCAGAGATACATGATTACTAATTTAGAATATTAAGGTCGTAGCCTTATATGCCATCATTGTAAAGGAAGTCATGATCATTTTGATTGGCTTCTGTGGATGGTCTCTCATCTTCTTGGAGAACTAGTGAAGAGAGAGGTATTTTGAAGGTGGTTCTTAGCATTGCCAAGATTACTCCTAGTTATGTAGGATGTACCAATTTGTCAAGTGAAATTGAAGTGAAATGATTGAGAGACGTCAATTGACTCATACATTTTCAGATCTTTTCAAAATGATCTAGAATTTTTAAGTCAGAGATAAGCCATCAATTGATATTTGATGGTTTCTCAATTTAGTTGTGTATCTCATCTAACACTTGCAATTTTTTTCTTCTTCTGTTAACAGATGCTTTTGACATTTCTACTTTGTTGTATTTCAGCAATGGAATATCAGTCTATTCGTCAGGTTAAATTCCAAGTGCAAGACCTAGGTGATTATGACATAAGAGTATGGACTCAGCCAAATGAAAAATAGTTGTAATTACTGATTCAAAATTTTAAGGGACATCGTATTGTTAAAAACGGGCCGCTTGTGGGCCTGACAAATTCGAGCCAATTGTAATCCTCTTGGAGCTAGTTAAGAAGCCGCCTTATAGTGCACCTTAGGTCCATGTAAATAAGTTCCTTAGTAGGTCCTCCATGTAAATAATCCTAACTTCTTGTTGTTGTGTCCGTGTAGTTCCAAAATAAATGAGATAGAGAAACTATAGTTCAAATTAGTGCAAGTAGTTCAACCTGGCCTCGAAAGATAAATTCTTTGGCACTTTCAACTTGTAGTTTTCCAGTGAGTCAAACAAACAAAACCAAGTAAATGGGTTCTATGTGAAGATCTCCAATTTCTTATAAATAATTACATTCTTCGAGGCCGGACTCAACCAACGTCAACCAACTCCACGAAATGAGATTATATAGGAATGGGATTCTAGTAATGGGATGAGGAATGGTTCTGGTCTAAAGTGGAAGTGATGAAATGCCTCAATGAGACCAAAAGAGAAAGGAAATGGCTAGATATTTCCCGGGGGTAGAGCTTTTGTTTTACCTGTAAGGCCCATGCCCTAGAGATTGCAAGAACCTCCTGCCATTCTATCGGTTTAATACCCTATAGGTGCATATATCGCTCGGGTACCAGATCTAGGTTGATCCAGTCGATCCAAAGTAGTAACACTACAAACAATAGCATAAACAGTAAATGCAGTACCAGGGTAAGTAGCCGTCGTAGAAGAATCACCTATATAAGCATCTGTATAAGCACCCCCATGTTAAAGAATGATATAGATATGAATATTCTTATGAGAAAGATAGAGACCCAGTAACATATCCATACACAAGGGTCAAAGATGAAAAAGAAAGGAAGCCCTAATGTCAACTTCCTAAATATGTGGAACCAACATATAATGTGTAATGGACTATAAATGAAGAACAATAGAAAAACATTTCATTATATATGTGTGATGGACTATAAATGAAGAACAATAGCAAAACATTTAATTATAATCTATCATCACTTGACTACTCCAAAACAATTTGTCACTGAGATCTTCATCATCATCGCGGCTGTGGTTAAATGGAGAAAAACTTTGGTGACTAGTGATCTTTCTCTTCTTCACCAACGTGGCAGCTCTTAGCTTGCATGGGTCTCTTCCTTCATGGCATACAACAATCACAGTGGAGGGTAGTCTCAGTGGTAAGGAGCAGTAGCAGCAAAGCTGCTACAGCTCTGGGTAAAGGCTTGGTAGAGTAGCAATAGCTCTCGGTGGTGAGCTCACGGTGGGAGAATAGCCCATAGTGGGGGCTATAGCAGCTCACGGTGGTGGGTACCGAGATCACTGTGAGGAGACTGAGGTAGAAACAGGATTATAAGGTAGAAGCATCCCATAAAGGCAATAGCAGGCTTCCAGTAGCCTTCACTGAGGTGGCAGAAGGTACAGAAAGTTACGGTCATAGCAGCAGGGAAAGTACAGTCTACAGTCCACGTGGCAATCATTTCACATGAAACTCCCATGCTTTATTTATTGGTGCATATTTTGAAGAGCTTATTAGGATAATCGTTGATAAGTGGAACCAATTCAACAGTCCATTGTACACTTCAGCTCATGATTTGAATTCTAGATTTTATGATGAAGACCTCATTGCTCAAAGAAATAGCAAGAAGGAAGCCCCTGTTCAGTGAAGATAACCCTCATTAGAATATTTCCAACTTCTCTACAAACTAAGGTGAAGGAAGATTTGTGAATTTTGCTGCTAAGCTGGATTAACTTCGAAATATCAAACTTGGATAAGAGGAGGGCCATGAACCCTATTAGATGGTGGATTTTCCATGGAGAAAAGGTTGTACATTTGCATGAATGTTCTATGCATATTATTTCACACATGGCAAGCTCTTCATCAACAGAAGGAATTGTAACACATACATTTTTATTCACTCTGTAAAGTGCAACAAGTTGGAAACACAAAAGGCAGAGGATTTTGTCTTTGTGCATCCAAATCTCTGCTTTGTGTCATGCAAGAGTGATGAATATACAAGTGGACTTGATAAAGTCTGGGATGTGGATTCTAAAACTCCCAACAAGGGGCTAGCTGAGAGCTGCTCTAATTATTGAGAATGCTTCTTCCCTTCCATCGTCTACCATAAAACACAGGTCATATTCAACTTCTCTTAATGCAAATGATGACAAGGCCAATGAATTTGAGAGCTACATGTAGCTCATATTGTATATTGGCACATATAGCCTAATATATACGGTTGAATATCAAATTTTCATAATATATTCATCTACGACAATTAATGTAACATAAAAATTCTATTCTCCATCCCCAGCACAACATTTGAGCTTTTTTGAAATGTGGGGTATTTGTGCTCACAGCAAAAAAATTGAGTTTCTTTGAAATGCAGATGCAGACAAGGCTTTATTTGGAAAGGTTTATGAGGGCACGGATACCATAGTTGAGAAAACCATGCAAATCATTTCACATGAAACTCCCATGCTTTATTTATTGGTGCATATTTTGAAGATCTTGTTAGGATAATCGTTGATAAGTGGAACCAATTCAACAGTCCATTGTACACTTCATCTCATGATTTGAATTCTATATTTTATGATGAAAACCTCATTGCTCAAAGCAATAGCAAGAAGGAAGCCCCAGTTCAGTGAAGAAAACCCTCATTAGAATATTTCTCGCTTCTCTACAAACTAAGGTGGAGGAAGATTTGTGAATTTTGCTTCTAAGGTGGATTAACTTAGAAATATCAAACTTGGATAAGAGGAGGGCCATGAACCCTATTAGATGGTGGATTTTCCATGGAGCAAAGGTTGTACATTTGCATGAATGTGCTATGCATATTATTTCACACATGGCAAGCTCTTCATCAACAGAAGGAATTGTAACACATACATTTTTATTCACTCTGTAAAGTGCAACAGGTTGGAAACACAAAAGGCAGAGGATATTGTCTCTGTGCATCCAAATCTCTGCTTTGTGTCATGCAATAGTGATGAATATATAGGTGGACCTGATAAAGTCTGGGATGTGGATTCTGAAACTCCCAACAAGGGGCTGTCTAAGAGCTGCTCTAATTATTGAGAACACTTCTTCCCTTCCATCATCTACAATATAACACAGGTCATATTCAACTTCTCTTAATGCAAATGATGACAAGGCCAATGAATTTGAGAGCTACATGTAGCTCATATTGTATATTGGCACATATAGCCTAACATATACGATTGACTATCAAATTTTCATAATATATTCATCTACGGCAATTAATGTAACATAAAAATTCTATTCTCCATCCCCAGCACAACATTTGAGCTTCTTTGAAATGTGGGGTATCTGTGCTCACAGCAAAAAAATTGAGTTTCTTTGAAATGCAGACGTAGACAAGGCTTTATTTGGAAAGGTTTACGAGGGCACGGATACCATAGTTGAGAAAACCATGCAAATCATTTCACATGAAACTCCCATGCTTTATTTATTGGTGCATATTTTGAAGAGCTTGTTAGGATAATCGTTGATAAGTGGAACCAATTCAACAGTCCATTGTACACTTCAGCTCATGATTTGGATTCTATATTTTATGATAAAGACCTCATTGCTCAAAGCAATAGCAAGAAGGAAGCCCCAGTTCAGTGAAGATAACCCTCATTAGAATATTTCCAACTTCTCTACAAACTAAGGTGAAGGAAGATTTGTGAATTTTGCTACTAAGGTGGATTAACTTCGAAATATCAAACTTGGATAAGAGGAGGGCCATGAACCCTATTAGATGGTGGATTTTCCATGGAGCAAAGGTTGTACTTTTGCATAAATGTGCTATGCATCTTATGTCACAAATGGAAAGCTCTTCATCAACAGAAGGAATTGTAACACATACATTTTTATTCACTCTGTAAAGTGTAACAGGTTGGAAACACAAAAGGCAGAGCATTTTATCTTTGTGCATCCAAATCTCTGCTTTGTGTCATGCAAGAGTGATGAATATACAAGTAGATCTGATAAATTCTGGGATGTGGATTCTGAAAATCCCAACAAGGGGCTGGCTGAGAGTTGCTCTAATTATTGAGAACACTTCTTCCCTTCCATGATCTACCATAAAACACAGGTCATATTCAACTTCTCTTAATGCAAATGATGACAAGGACAATGAATTTGAGAGCTACATGTAGCTCATATTGTATATTGGCACATATAGCCTAATATATACGGTTGAATATCAAATTTGCATAATATATTCATCTACGGTAATTAATGTAACATAAAAATTCTATTAAATTGTTGGTTGTTTGTATCATTCTAATTATCTTATTTATGTGATATTTCATTCTAATTTAATTTCCATGATAATTTGATAATTAAAAAGGGAAAAAAATATTTATTGAATTATTTATAGTTTTTGTGTTTTTTAATGCCCTGTTTCCCATTTCCTAAAATTTTGGGCGCCGACATTTCCGTGGCATACCCATTTCAAAAGCTTATACCCAATTCCCAGTTGCATGCAACTCAGCCTTTCAAACTAATAAGGACTTACTCATTATTGCAAAAGAAAGACCTAGAGATGGATCCAAGGATGATCTTCCACAATTCCTTCGGAGCCAATTTAGCATTTAGAACACCAGTACCACTACAACATATCATCAAAATCGGCCCACCAAAAGTTAAACTCTGTGTAGTACTTAGGTGGCTAATCTCGATTCTTGTTACTATCACGTGTTCCTTAGGCACATTCTTGTTTCTTACATACAAGAATGCAGCTCCTATATTTCGAGTTTATAATCCTCAATTCCCCCAACCACGCGATGTAGAAGACAAAGCCTCCTCACTCAAGCATGAATAAAACCTTCAAACTAAAGCACCTTGGATTAGATAAGAGAATCTGCTGCTACCCTTACCCCTGTTTTTTCCTGTGGTCTCTACTGGGTAAACTACTTAAGGGTAAAGAGGCAAAGGATCTTGCTCTGTAATGGGAAATGGCTCTAGAACTAATGGTTTTGGATCCGAGACGGCCTTTTTTATCACTAGGAACGGGACTAGATCTTTATAGGATTAAGAAGAAAATATTGGCACATATTGGGCAATCGACCCTGCTTGATGCCGCTGGGAAAATTGCAATAGTGGCTGCGATACTGGGTACATTTTAACGGCCTTGCAACCGCTGAATTTAAAAGCCCTAGCAAGCTATAATAAGTATAATGTAAAGAAGGCTAATAGAAGTGATTGTACTCCCACTGCAGAAAATAGAAAGAAATATGTCTAGTAAAGAAATCTGATAGAAGATAATGCACTCCCACTACAGAAATTAGAGAAAGAAATATGGGTAGTGGAAATGTATGAGAATATGTAAAAATTCACACAAACCCTTGGACGACAATCCAGTATTAAAACAGGGCACAAGCATGAGGGTAAACAAATGGGGATGGAAAATAGACTGGTTTACCTTAGCGGGCAATGCCAGAAATCCCTTGACCTTGGCGAGCATAAGATCTCCAGGCCTCCATTGTCTACAGGTAGCTGTTTTGCCTCCTCGTCTTTTACATTTTCGCCAAGATTCTTTCTTCTAAAAAGCTAACGATAATTAATTTATCACTTAATGGTTTTGTTAGCTTTCTCGTTTTTAGTAATTTAGGTTGAATATTTTGATTAAAGGTATTTGCAAATTGTAAAACAAACTTATACAAAAAATACTGATGGATGTAATTTGTTTTTTGTGTTTTAATGCAATAAGGCAGTCGATAATCAGGTACATCCGTGCTTTAATATCCAAGTTTCCATACATATATTGGTTTAAATTAGCAATTGCCCGAGGTTCAAAGATAGGTCAAAAGGAAAAAAACAAAAAGTAGAGTAAATGTGATGGAGTGAAAAAACAAAAGAAAAATTAAAAATGAAATGAGATTGAAAATTTATTAAAAATGCATACACATAAAAAATAGTATAAAGTAATGTTAACTATAACAGAATAACTTGGTATATATTGTACAAGTTAATCTTAAAGTACTTTAAAATATCAATGTCAAGGTATATCACAAGCTAGATTCATGGAAATTATTAGGAAGCAATTAATTTAAAGGATATAAAAAGTTGTGTACACATATGTAATCAATATTAATCTTGAAATTAACATACTGAGGAACTGAATTTGAACCAAATAGATATTCGTATTAGTTTTTTTTGATTAGGATACAAGTTGTGTTAGGAAGATAGAGGCAAAAATGGAGAAGACCATCCAAAGGCATTGACCTAGTAAAATAATACAACATTGAAGTCTAGAACAATTTTTTAAGATAAGTGGAGAATGAAAACATTAGTTACAATAAATTTTATGTACAGAACTTCAAATATTAAAAATACATAATATCCATTAACTTTGGAAAATACTATAAAATCCATGCATGATTTCTTAATAAAAGTAGAAGAAAATGTGATGAGACACTATAGGGAAAATTACTATAATCTAGAATGATGAACATCTAAATTTGTAATTGCATGTTTTTTCAATAATGAAAATTTTGACACTCCCGTAGGTGTCATGTACATATAGTCACGGGTTTTGAACTTGGGTGGGGACAATGATAGCCTACTACCCCAACTACCAAGCCTACAAGAGGAACCCTTGTAATTGCATTTTATATGTACAAGCATCTTTCTAAATAGACTCAAATCCTTATTAACAACAAAATATATATATTGCAAGGTTGAAATGTTTTTTTAAAGTTAAAGCCATACATTTATCCTCTTCATAATGGAATTTTATTTATGGAAAGTAAACGACAATGTTAAAGTGACATGAACAAGCCACAAAGCAACACATCATTTTCTAAAGAGCACTCAATGAAAGAAATGAGCTCAATATAACATGATCTTCCCAATAGTTGATATATCTTGCATGCGTTATCGCTTATGACCATGAAGGGTCAAACACTCATAATAAGGAAGGGATTGCATAAGCCATGTGTCTCCAATTCCATATAGTAATAACTAGGTCAAACCAAACTATTGGATTATGTTTTGCAATGATCAAAGAAGGAATATGAGAGAGCATACTAATGTGGTTTATGTTGCATGGTGTAAGGGTGGTTCAATAAAAGTTTCTCTTACGTATTATGTTAACTCATTTGCAATCTCTCAGTTTGACTTCAAAATTTTGTTTCAAAGAAAGGGTGTTCTATTAAAAGTCTAAACTTTCATGGTTGTTTCCAAGAAGTTGTTTGCATTTAAATATGTTTCCCTTCAGCACAATAGATTGTGTCGATAGATTGGACAGTAAATACAACGACGAAGGGCCTAGAAAATCACATCCCAAGTCTAGATCGGGATAAATGTTGAAATGATCAAATTGTCTATATTGAGATTAAGACCTCTAAAGATTTGGACTGAACCTCTCACTAGGGGATGCCACACCTTCTAGCTATAACCCAATGATTTGACGTTTGGTAGTGTAAGACATATATGGACAAGTCTTTCAATGGAAGAAGGTATAGGTATTTATGCAATTTTCAAGGTATGGACGGAGGCATAAATACCTTACCTACCACTTTTGTGATCATGGTACATGGCGCTAGGCTAGAGACTCGGACAATGAGGAGACTCGAAGAGTCCACCAAATAAGGAACATAAACTGTGAGTCACACTTAAAACCAACATACATATTTTGTATTTTCATGAATTTGATAAAATGTGCCTCCAATGTAATAAAACTTAAATGAAAAGCATAAATGTAAAATAAATACCCTATTCTAAATATAAAAAAATATGAATTTAAAATAAATTATTTTAATTATATAATCAATATCTTAATTTTTTTAAAAGTATTCTTATAACTAAAATTAAAATTGATTATACGTAACTAATTAATATTTTATTTTTTTTAAATGTTTTTAATAAAAATGCTAGCTCTATATCTATACATTATATATATATCTATATATATATTATTTTGAATTTGAGATTTTTTTTAAGTGGACCAAAATTTGTTATAGATAGTGCAAATTGATTCCTCTCATTATTCAAAAGAACCAAATCATTTAAATAACAAGTAGTTGACCAACTTCTAACACAATTTCACCCATTTTCCTACATCTAAAAAAAAAATTAACCAATTAAAAAAACCTTAAAAGTAATTTAAAGAATAACTCTTTCTTAACTCTATAGAAATTAACCTACTCTTTTAATTCCTTCCATCTTAAAAACTCTTAACCAATAATTAGATAAAAACAAATACCAACTCTTTTTAGTAAGATATGGATTTATATGTTTGACCTCATTTTCTGAAATTTCTATTCTCAAATGCGCTTTCAATAAAATATGTAACTACAAATATTTCAACGCGGGCTGAAAGAATTAGATTTGCAGTTACAAGCATCACACCTATCCGCCAAAATGACTAAACCGCATTACACGAATTCCTCATTTAATTGAAAATATAGATGGAAAACCCAACTAGCACAGAGTACCAGAAGGAAATCGAATCATGCAAAACTGTGAAGTTTTTTGGAATGGAAAGCATGTGGCAGACTTGAGATTTGACCAAATTCTTGTTCCATGGGCAGGGCAAAGCCCAAGTCTTCAAATGGACTAAATGGTGGGTAGAAAAATGAGAGTCCTTTGGGGTTTGGAGCCCTAAATATATCGTAGGCACTGGTATTCTATCCTATGTAAGAAGAGTTTGGGGACCCTCTTGTTGAGCCCTGCAAATATAGAGCCCTACAATATTTGCAGGATCGTCCCTCCAAAGAGCTGAAAACCGATGTTTGCTCAGCTAACATTCTTTGTGTTCCTAAGTGCGATAGACTATTTTTCCTATTTGGATGATTTGCTTACTTTTTGTTAGTATGCAAATTAGCTAAATACACAATAAAAAATGACAGTAAATACACAGTGAAAAATGGAGAAACAAAAGTGTACATCATGTTGGCCAACGTAGAGTCCATTCCAGCTATGCGAGAAATAGTCCACACATTCTGCACTGGAGTCATTGATTCTCCTGCAGCTTTCAATTAATGTTAAGCCACAGGTATACAACTTGAAGGAAGCCTAAACCTCCATAAGGGAGGCGAGCATGAGAGGGAACATAGGAAAGGAAATGATTGCTAGCAACCATTGAACAGGGTGATGCATAGCAGACGCTAGTCGGATGGAGGGGCGACGAACCATATCTATAAAGTAAGGTAAAGTAAAATGCTCTTAGTTTTCGAGCCTTGTTCTTTGTATGTTAATATTGAACAACGAGCAATGGAAATGTCCAGGGTACAATCGAGTACTGTGATAGTTTTAGTTTTTTATTCATGTGCTTTTTAAGTTACCACCGAACAATGAGCGGAAAAACCTGAGCCATGAATGGGGAACCCGAGGGTAATATGAAAAACAATTGGATAACATAGTCCTGAGAAAGACACTTGGCAAAATTGTATTTGTTGAAGGGACGACCAATTTGGCCATGGTGGCCAAAAACGAACCTCAGAGAAAAATGTCTTCAACATAAACATGTATACATGATCTATGAATTTAAGTTGTATGTGGCCAGTGATAATATTTTTTAGGTATAAACCTGATGGCAACATCAAACATAACCCTTATTATTATTTCTGTTTGGCATACCCTGAATAAGAATTATACCCTCTCAGTCCTCCTCATCCACAATTTCCACAACACCATTAATTCCCAACGTAACCCTTATAATTATTCATGTCTATCATACCCTGAACAAGAATTATACCCTCCCAGTCCTCCTCATCGACAATTTCTATAAAACCATTAATTCCCAGATGCCACAATAGTGGCAATGCCTCTAACAATTGGTTACTAGTTAAATTATCGATCAATATTTTACAGTGGCAATATTGTTTCATGGCTCCTTGGAAAATGGATGAATGGGCTCACGATGGAAGCAACTGGTCGCAATCCATAGAATAAATAATGGAACATCGATTGCAAGAGAAGATTGTGATGGAGTTTAACAATTTTGACTATGCTCAATCTCGACCCAACCCATTTAGCATCTCTACCCTCCCATTGATATATAATTTCTTCTTTGGTGTGTTTATGTATAACCAATAGGGATTTTAATCACCTCCCTCCCGACCAAATAGGATTTCATCTCTTCTTCTTAAAGTTGTATTTTATTTTATTTTTAAAACTAATGAGAAAAAAAGAAAAAGGTAAAAATTTAACAAAATAGATTTAAGAAAATTAGCAAAGAAATCGATTGCTATATGGATGTTTTCACCATAACGTCATGTCTGATGTGTTGTCATGGGTCTTAGTCTATAATGTCATCTCTATGTGGGAAATATTTGGCTTACAAGCAAGAAAAGGTCATTTCAAGCTTTGTGCAACCAAGAATAATTATCATTGATTGGGCCATATTATCAAGTCAAAAAATAACGTCTAAGGGTAAGGGGATCATGGGTCATGCGTGATTCCCTAGACCACCTCAAAGGCCCTATATACTACATAGATAATATTTAGCCAATGAGTAAGATATGTCGGTCATTTTGAGGTTTGACACACCAAGTATGGCTTTCAGTCCCTTGGCCATGATTTGATGTGAAAAGAGTTATTGGGACAAAACATTTTTCCTTAGGTCTCATGAACTATGTGTGGGGCCTTAAGCCACCACAAAGTCCTATAAAGGGAATTTTGGCATGTGAAAAAGATATAGTACCTCTTTTATGAATTTTTGTTAACCATGGATATTTTTTGTAACTTAAGCAATGGCAAGGTCAAAAGACATAGCTTAGGCCATAACATTTGCATTTGGCCTATAAGCAAAATATGTTCATAGAATATTCTACATAGGGTGTAACAGAGAAATAGGAAAATAAAAAAATGATGGAGAATCCTTTGCATTTGTTCTTAGAAATCACGCTACCTGACATAAAATTATAAAGAAGCCACATGAGTTGATTCAATACCCAATTCTTTCCATCTTCGGTATTTTGATTCAATCCCAAATTCTCCCCATCTTCAATAATCCTAATGAAGGAAAATGCATTGATTTATTTATTAGAATGTGGAAGCAGGAAGCTGGGAGGTCATCCAGAGGCTCCATGAGAAGCATTATCATGACTAGTACTTGAGTAATAGGCGGTTTGATAACCTCTTGTTATAAAGCCAAAGCTTCGTAGTGTTGTGCGCCCGATCCGTTAGTCCCTATAACAGAGCAAGCTCTCCCACTTCGTTCTCAACATTCAACGATCATATGGATTTGGCCCCTTGTCCCCGTAATTTATGTACCCTCATAGAGTTTGAGGTATTGCTACTCAGATTAGGTCTCCTAGCTGGGTCTTATCCTGGCTAGGCTAATTAGTCCATCTGTGTGAATCTCTCTCATAAAACATAGCTATAAATGTCAATCTGTAGTAATACAAAATCCAATCGCAAGATAGCGATCTAAATTTTGGTGACCTAGCATCAGTAGCACCACCAACATAGGTATATCTTATATTACGAGAGAGCAACATCTAAGACAGAGACAGTAGAGGCATTAACAGCGGTAGAGCTCCTAGTTTACTTTGATCCATCCCCCAAAACCAGGCTTTGAACATCCTGGCCCAAGAATCAAGACACCCACGTTGCCAACTGGGCGCCCTCAGAAGTCCTCATGGGCAGAATAATGTTAAATCCTCTCATGACCGAATTAAATCCTCTCATGGTCGAATTGGGGACAAACTAGATGGACCAAATTGATACTCATAAGACTGAATCCATAGATTGATTTAGCAGAAGCCCCATTGGGAAATGGGTAGTTGTACATAGAGTTATATTTGAAAAATCCTTCATGTTTTGCTTCGCCTCCCTATGAAACTTCATAGGTTTTAATCTATATTTTAATTTGTATAAAGTATAAATAAATAATATGTGTATATATTTAATTATATTAAATCACATAACATATGAACTATATATATTTATTTATATTAAATCTTTTAACATATGAACTATATATATTTATTTATATTAAATCTTTTAACATATGAACTATAGTAACATATTTATATCAATTATATGTTAATATTATATTTACATATTTTACCATTATTAAGGTGAAATAAGTTTATATATCATAAGGGTGTTTATAAAATATTTACCTATTTTATAAATTCGGTTAAGTATTATATTTACATTTATTACAAGTATAGTATGGATGGACTATGAATGTATGGATTTTAACATAATTCCCTAAAATGAAGCATGTTTTATTGGGAGAAAGAAAATTGGAACAATTTCAATATTATGTTTCCCTTGTGGTTTGAATTTTGTACTGTGGTGGGGTGTTTTAGAATAATTCCACTTGTTATGCATGCTTTAAATGGTAAACATATCCCATATGCTTTAAATGATGATGATGATGAACTAGATGACAATGAAAGTGGTGATGTTTTTAATGAAGACGATGATGGAAATGGTGATGATGATCATCATCATCAGCATAATCATCATCCATGTCATCATCATCACCATTGTCCTTGACATCATCATCATGATTATTGACATTTTCATCAATTATTCATCATTACCTTTGGCATAAGAAATAACATCTACCCAAAATATGTGATTAATTGAAGAGGGTCATGGAGGACACACACGATTTATGCATGACAAATAACAACTTATTTTTTAAGATGATCAGCATCATCATTCTGATTGTACTCATCATCATTGTCATTGTCATCATCACCATTCATTGCATTGCCATCATAATCATCGACAATTTCGTCATTGACATTATCCTCCTCCTCCTCCTCCTCCTCCTCATCATCATCATAATTGTCATCATCATCATCATTGTCATCGTTCTCCTCATTATCAACAACATTATTATCATCATCATAACCATCATCAATATCATAATCATTATCCTCATTTTCATCTTCAACATTTGGGTGTAAAACTGGATGCAAAAGTGGATAAAAACATGGATGCAAAAAAGGATGCAAACATGGATGCAACAAAAGTAGGAGCAAAAGTGGGCGCATGATGGGGTGGACCAAAAATGGATGCAAAAGGTGATGTAAAAGTGGATGCAAAAAATGATGCAATCATGGAAGCAAAACATGATGAAAAAAGTGGCGCAAAAGTGGATACAACTATGGATGTAAAATTGGATACAAAAGTGGATGCAAAAGTGGATGCAACAAAAGTAGATTCAAAAGTAGTCATAACACCCAATGCAAAACCCGATGCAAAAGTGGATGCAAAAAGGGATGCAATAACTGATGTAAAATTGGATTAAAAAAAAGATGCAAAAGTTGAAGCAAAAGTGGGTTTAAAAGTAAGCACCAAAATGGGTATGAATTGGGATGCGGAAAAAGTGGATGCAATAGTAGATGCAAAAAAAGATGTAAACATGGATGCAAAATGGGATGCAAAAAGGGATGAAAAAGTGGGTGCAAAAGTGGAAAAAAAAATGGATGCAAAAGTGGATGCAAAAATGGCTGAAACAAAACGAGATGCAAAACTAGACTCAAAACAGGATGTAGACTTTGATGCAAAACTTGGTGCACGAAGGGATGGAAAAAAAGAAGCAGAAGTGGATGCAAAAGTGGATGTAAAAAAGGATGCAAAAGTGGATGAAAAAAAGGGCGTAAAAGTTGAGGCAAACATGGGCATAAAAGGGGGCGCAACAAGAGTAGATGTACAAACTAGGCACAAAATTAGGTGCAAATCTGGGCTCAAAACATATCACAAAACCTGATGAAAAAACTGGCGCATAACTAGGTGCAAAACTCGGTGCAAATTACATCGCAATTTGCACCAGATTTAGAAAAAGGACGCAAAAAATGCCTAAAATAGCACCAATCCATGAAATTGCACCATTTTATTCAAAAAATGAAAAAAAATACACTGAAAGATGGTCTAGATGCAAAAAAGGATGCAAAAAGAGATGCTAAATCCAATTTTTGTTGTAGTGAAGACATTCGAATCTCTGATATTGAAGAAAAACACTTCTGCACTTCCATGCAAACACTCTCCAGTGATTTTCCTTTGAATTCTGTGCAAAATTTTCCAGTAATTGCTTCCGAAAGTGAAGAGAAATTTGATTTTTCTCCCTCTAATGTTGCTGCTGGTGTGCAAATATGTGATACCTTGGATATTTTGGGAGAAATATTATATTAACAGAGTGATCCATTCACTCCCCATGATATAGATTTTCCAACTTCCTGTAGGATTGCATGCACCAAATTCAGAATTTTGAAGAAGAAGAAAGTTGTGCATCCACCGTCTCGGTTAACCATTTATTTGAATCTGATATTAACCTTATTGGATCTGATTAGATCTTATTTAGATATGATCTGATATGTCTTGGTTTAATATATCAAATTCATAATATTTCAGTACTGCTTGTAGCTATTCTCATCAACGGTGTGAAGAAACAAGTACCGCAAGTCTCCTACAAAACTGTTGTTGGGGATTTGATTTCATTTCACAGTTTTGGATATGTTGTGAACTTATTTAGATCTGATTTACTTCTTGATCTAATATTATTTGGTTCATATTTTAAAATCCAAGATCTTTCAGTCATGCTTGTAGCTGCTCTCACCAATTCCGGTGTGAAAAATCAAGTATCGCACTTTCTTTTCAAAACTGTTGATAGGGATTTGGTGTTAGTTTCCTCATATGAGGTTGCTGATATTTTATTATGTGATTCATTAGATATTTCAGAAGATATATCACATTATGGAGCTCAAGCATTCGCTCTCCACAGTCCCAGGGCTTCTCTACCTTTGGTCACATGCTCATCTCCTCACAGAACTAGTAAAGAGGAAGACATTCTACATCCGCTTGGACACTTGCTCCTAAGATTTGGGGCTGATTTTACCACTCTTGGTTTGCTGTTCAAGGATGCAACATATCAGTTTCTTGAGTGTTCCACACATCGTTTGAATCCTCAAGAACCTTTTCTCTCTCTTCATATGATTTCAGCTACTCTACATGGGTCCATTTTTCACTGTGCAGCTGTTTATATTTCTGATTTAGTTGAGTGCATTGTTCTTATTCCAAAATGGAAGATTCCTCCAAACATATTCATTTAGTTTGGATTCATAGGTTCACATGCACAGTCTCAGGATGCTACTACATAAAAGAACCAATTCTTGATTTACTGCTTAGTTTGAGGGGGGGTATTTTTCCGATGAGGTCTTCCCTATTTCCTTGGTTATATTAAGCAGTTACTTTATTTTACAGGGTGACCTATGGCATTTGTTTCCAGGGCCCTAGCATTATTATGCACTTTATGTTTTCTACTCCTCTTGAATATAGCTTAAGGGGGGGTGTTGGAGACATTTACCACCTTACACACTCATTTTGGTCAATTTGGCCTAGTTAAACCACTATCCTAAGTTTTATTGACTTAATTGACATCAAAGGAGCACTAGATGACATCAGCATGAGCACACCCACGCCTACCTTCATTCAAGGAGGCTAACTTAGCCTTCTCCTACATTCGAGGAGGCTAACTGGATCACTCTGGGGGTGATCTGCGTGTCATTAATTCCCCATATTGCTAATTGATGGTTACAATCAGTTAAATAGAGCAGTGAAGGTGCCTTCCTTCATTAAATTCATTATTTATTGATTATTTAATGAACTAGAGTCAACAAGGGCGCCTCCAACCACTTCTGATGTTCCGTTACACTTCAGTTAACCTCATCGGGGTTCATTGGAGTCATTTATGCACTACCACTTGATGGTTGGCTTGCTGTGACATGTGTCTGACCCTCTTTTCAGTTAGCCTCAGTCATTTATTGCACTCTGACTTCTATTAGGGCTCAGTTGAGTCAATTAGGGTTTTGATCAGTGGTTAACTTGAGGGTTGACTGTGGCTTACATTCAGTTAAGCTAGACTCACTCATTCAATTTGAATGACCTCCTTAGGAATTCAAATTGATTCGCATTCATGCTAGTATCATGACATTGTATTGTATTACTCATTCTTTGTGTGAATATACAGTGCGACTACTCATTCTTCAGCCCTTTTTCACCATTTTCATGAATGATTGTCATTAATGTATTGCAAAGAATGAGAAATTACATTACAATGTCATGCTCCCAGCATGAAATGAGAAGCAATTCGAATTCATAAGGAGGTCATTCGAATTGAATGAGTGAGTCTAGCTTAACTGAATGTAAGCCACAGTCAACACTCAAGTTAACCACTGATCAAAACCCTAATTGACTCAACTAAGCCCTAACTAAAGTTGAGTGCAATAAATGACTGAGTCTCAACTGAAAGAGATCAGACACATGTCATAGCAAGCCAACCATCAAGTTCTAGTGCTTCAATGACTCCAATGAACCCCGATGAGGTTAACTGAAGTGTAACTGAACATTAGAAGTGGTTGGAGTTGCCCCTGTTGACTCTAGTTCATTAAAAATCATTAAATAATCAATTTAATGAAGGGAGGCATTTTCGCTGCCCTGTTTAACTAACTGTAACCATCAGTTAGCAATTAGGTGCATTAATATCACTCAAATCACCCCCGGGGTGCTCCAGTTAGCCTCCCCAAACGTAGGAGAAGGCTAAGTTAGCCTCCTTGACTGAAAAAAGGCATGGATGTGATCTAGCTTATGACATTTAATGCTCCACTGATGTTAATTAAGCTAATAATACTTAGGATAGTGGTTTAACTAGGCCAAATTTGACCAAAATGAGTGTGTAAGGTGGTAAATGTCTCCAACACCCCCTCTTAAGCTATACTCAGGAGGAGTTAGAAAACATAAATGCATAAAAATGCTAGGGCCCCGGAAACTAAGGCCATAGGTCACCCTGTACAATGTTGAAACTGAAACAATGCCAAAAAACAAACTAAGTGAGGAAAAGAGGGAAAACCCAGTGGGAAAACCCCCCCCTCAAGCTAAACACTAAAAGTAGTCTAAATCACCCTGATGAACTCACCCCCAATAGTGAACGAAGGTAAGTGAATTTCTTTTCTGAAAATATCTTGGTGAAGATGTCTGCAATCTACTCATCAGTCGGGTAGTATTGCAGAATGATGGTCTTGTCATGCACTAGCTCCCTGATGTAGTGCATGTGGATCTCTACATGCTTGCTCCTCTGCCTGGTAACTGGATTTGTGGATACCTTAATAGTGCTTTGATTGTCACAAAAGAGGACAGTGGAAAAAGTACTACCAAGATCGAACTCTAAAATAATGCCTTGCAACCAAACTGCTTGGATGCAAGCATTCACCACTCCTTGATACTCGGCCTCTACTGAAGATAGTGCTATGGCAGCATGTTTTTTTCTAGACCAGAAAATGGGGCCACCACCAAACATGAATACATATCCAGAAGTAGAATTCTGATCAATAGAATCACTCACCCAATCGGAATCTGTGTATCCAACCAGCTCTATCTCGGATCCTGCAGCATAGTGAATGCCGTAGGTCCTGGTTCCCTGAATATACTAGAGGATCCTCTTGGCTACCTTTCAATTAATATAATGAGGCTCCTACATGTATCTTGATACAACATCCATGGCATAATAGATATCAGGCTGAGAATGTGTCAAGTACAACAAGCTACCAATCAGCTGTCGATAGATAGTGCAGTCCATGGGAGGTGTGCTTTTGCCTTCTTCAAGGATGATCCCTGAAAGGAAAGGGAATGGTGTAGGCCTACATTCATCCATGTTAAACTCTAATAATAGGTATGAAATGTATTTTGATTAAGTGACCATAATCCCATCATAATTTTGCTCAATTTCGAGCCCCAAAAATTGTTTTAGGAGCCCCAAATCACTCATTTCAAAGGGATTGTGGAGAGCAGTTTTGATGGCAGAAATGGAGGCAACTGTGCTACCTGTGATCAGTAAGTCATAAACATATAAAACAATGATAATTTTATTACCATAAGACTACTGTAAATACACATTTGGATCTGATCTACACCGTTGAAATTTTTGTGAGAGAAGGAAGGCATCCATCTTGGAATACCACTCTCTTGCGGCCTGTTTTAACCCGTATAGTGACTTCATTAGCTTGCAAACAAAAATTTGGATCAGTGATGTAGCCCTCAGGCTGCTTCATGTATATCTGCTCATGAATATCTCCATGTAAAAATGATGACTTAACATCCATATGATGCACTTCCTAGTGCTTAGATGTTGAAGTGCCAAAACTAGGAGGATGGAGTCCATTTTTGCAACCGGTACAAAGGTCTCATGGTAGTCCACACCTTGGACCTGAGAGAAACCTTTTGCCACCAGCCTTGCCTTATATTTTCAGGTGCTTCCATCAGCAGCAACCTTGGTCTAAAACACCCACTTGCATTGAACCAATTTCCTTCCTGGAGGAAGAGAAACTAGCTCCCAAGTAGTGTTTTTCTGAAGAAAATTCATCTCTTCATCCATGGCAACTTGCCATCTCAGATCCTTCCGAGCATGGTAGTAGGATTTTGGATATAAACTAATCATCAAATATCAATTTTTGGACAGCAAATTATTATGACAAGAGAGCACAATACCTGCTCTTTGGAAATCAGACCAGGTTCTCCTTGGATCATCCGGATTTCCAATGTTATCTCCTACGGAGGAGAGTGTTTGTTGGGCCCATGTGGGAAGATGATTTTTCACTTCAGGTTCTGATTCAGCATCTGATTATTTCTGCACNCCAATTTCATCATCCAAATATTCAGTAGAATAGGAAGGAAATTCAACAGTTTTCTCCTTCACTAGTTCCACCTCCTAAAGAGGCTCATCAAACTTGACACTTCTCTCAATGAAGATTTGTTTGGTTTTGATATCTAGCAGCTTGAAACCTTTTGATTCATCAGGATACCCAATAAACAAACATTCTATGCTTTGTGGTTGCAAAGCCTTTCTTTTATCAAGCGGAATCTGGGCCCATGCAGTGGACCCAAACACTCGTAGGTTCGACACATCCGGCTTGTGTCCAAAGTATGCTTAGAAATGGGTATTCCCTTTCATGGATGAGTGTGGAACCTTGTTATAAATTTATGCTTCAGCATGCATGGCTTCAGCCCACAAATTTGCAGCAAGCTTCTTTGATTCCAACATACAGGTGGTCATCTTCTTGAGAGACCGATTCTTCCTTTCTGCTACTCCGTTCTGCTGGGGAGTGTAGGGAATTGAATGTTGGACATGAATACCACTTTGAGAGAATATGTGCAGCAACTCATTACTGACATAATCCCCTCCATTATCAGATATCAAGATCTTGATCTTAAGCCCAGAGCCATTTTTTATCAAGGCCTTCAATTCAGAAAAGTTTTCACATACTTCTGACTTCTTTTTGAGAAAGAAGACCCATGTGTACCTTGAAAAATCATCAATAAAAGTAAGAAGATACCTTGATCCATTCATGGATGTGATAGGCATCGAACCACTAATATTATAATGTATCAGCCCCAATATGCATGTAGCTCGGTTTGCCTTCCCCCGATCAAACTTGTGCTCAGGGTGTTTTCCAATCACACAGCCCTTGCAAATTCCCGTGGTTTCCTTGATGATCGGGAGGCCTTCAACCATGGAGTTTTTCTGTAATTGCTACAAATATTTGAAATTAATATGGTCAAACCTCTCATGCCATAGCCTACTAACCTTATTTCCATGAGTTACCAGAGCGATGGGCTTTGCATCCGCAACAAAGTGAGAGAACTCATAGGATTTTGCATGATGGTTTGCAAGGCCTTTAGCAATGAGTTTCCTAGATGCAAGATCCATTATCTCAAAATAATTTGGGCTGAAAGAAACTCTCTTAGGCACTCCAGTATGTGTCATCTGATAGACACTAAGGATATTTGATGCCGGAGACGGTACATACAAAACATTTGAAAAAAATCCATTTTTAAGATCAACAGTACCTTGTCCTTCTGAAATGATGGTGGAGTCATATCCCATGTGGATGGGGATGGATTTTCCGGTCTCCAAGGATGAAAAGGAGTCTCTTTCATCCATCATGTGGTTTGAAGCTCCAGAGTCAATCAAGAGTGCTTTGGACTTTGAAGTGCTTGCCATGAGGGCATGTCCTCTTTCATCCTGTGGTTCCCAATCTTACTGATCTCTCCTCTGAAAGCTTTCCGAAAGATTGATGTGATTTCTCTCAAGGAGAGAGGTAGCTTCATCAAGCTTCTTCTTCATGCAGGAATGTTCAGGGTGGAAGCCCTTCCCACAGTATGAAGAATTTAATTTTTCCTTGGCATGGTGCCCTTTTCCTTTGTTTTTCCTTGAGCCGGAAGACTCATCATGCTACTGGTTTTCAACTCTAGGCTTAGGAGCATCAAATTTAGTTTTTGGGTTCTTCTACTGCTTTCCTTTACCCTTCAGATATTTGGGCCCCGAGACATGGAGGGCTCGATCATGGGAGGATCTGATGATCCCCAACTGGACAAGCTTGTCATGTTCAATTTTTAGGGACTCAATGAAGGCATTGAGTGTAGGTATCTTCCATCTAGGGGTTGTGAGCTTCCCCGCACAAAATGTAGAAAGAAAAACTGAATAATCATCCCCAAATTTGGAGAGTATGGTGAGGATGAGCTGACCATCTTCCTTCTCCACTTTGCATTGCTTCAAGAGTAAACCAGTGTGCTTGAACTTTGTGAAAAATTCATTCAAAGTCTCGAAATTGGAGGGCTGGAGAGACATCAATTCATTTTCGAACTGGTAAACTCTCAAGTCATCTTGCTTTTCATATAGGGTTTCCAGTTTGTCCCATATTTGTTTTGGAGTCTTCAATCCCGCAAGATGGAAAAGAAAATCCCGGGAAATAGAGAGGCACAAGAAACCGAATGCTTCATCCTTCTTGTTTAAGAATCTTGATTTTTCTATGGCAGAACCAGGCTCATCTTCAGTGTCCATGGTGACTCTATAGAGTCCTCTGGAGCGTAGCTGAATCTCCATGTCACCTTTCCATGAGTGGAAATTGTATGGAGACAAAAGATCTACTAAGGAGGCCATTTGGATTTGCTGGAGCGAATGCTTCACCTGTAGAAAACCTGAAAATCACAACAGAAAGGGAAATGTAAGGTCAGACAGCCTGCACATTTTAGGATTTCATCAAACCCAGCATAGTCAATCAAGCAAGCTTGATCAACAAGTTCTTTACCTGGGGTATTAAGTGGTAAGCCTTGGCTTCTGGTGCAGTGATGGATTTTGAGCTATTGCTCAATTTTCATGCCGAAATCTGTCAAAAAGCTTGTTTTTGAGAGATAGAGCTTCATCCCGCCATTTTCCAAGTTAGGATTCGGGGGGCGTGTTAGGATTATTAATCCAACCTTGACATATTTTCTATTAGATTTAATTTTTCCTAACTTAGGAACCTTAATTAATTATTTGAGTCCAGTAGTGCTATTGGGTCCACTTGGCCCAATGGGGCCACATGTACTAGTCACTAAAGTGTGGGGAACACTGCTAGAGGTTAAATTCCACTTAATGCATGTGCATGCATCAGTTTGGTTGCCTCTTAAACCAATCCCTACATTTTAGGAGCCATTGGGAGTCCCGACACCAACCTACTTCAGTTAGTTGGAGTTAGTACTAGTTAGTCTCAGTTAGCCCCCAATTAATTTCAGTTAGTTCACTATCAGTTAGCTAGCACATGCCTTGCATGGATAATGCATGGATGCATGGGAATAAGTGCTTTTTCTCACCTACCACACCCAGATGCACTGCGTTAACTAGCTGTCACTAATTGATTAAGTCGGTTGGACATCTAGGAGTTGATTGATGAACTCCAATATTGATTGAGAGACCATGAGTTAGAGATTTAGTTATATCCAAATGGTAGATTCGAATATATCCCTAATTGATTCAAATTATTTCTAGTTCTAAACTAATTGTATCACCTGATTGATTATTGTGAATGATAATGTAAATTCTTGAGCAATACTTGTCCATTTCCTGTGTGGTTTGTTTTGTTCAGTTTGTATCTTCATTCTCCATTTATTGCAAACATTATTAGAACTATATACTTGAAGCTCTGCATTCAAATTCTAATATTCCCTAGCCATAATCATTTGGGCCCTTGATCCATTTGACAATTCCATTCTCAACAAATTGTGGAAACTCCACTTACTCAGCATTGAATATTAAGTGATCAAGAGTGACATTCTTCTAGTCTAATTGACCAATGTGCGTCTTAGGTTAAACAATAGGTTTTCAGGATGATGCTAGGTGAACTTAATAAATTATCAGTGACAACTCCATGTTAACTAATATGAAATAACTAGTCAAATACTAGTTTCATTAATATAAATTACTGGGAATAATGCCATGATCATGGCTAATGGTTATGCTGCGATAATGTGTCACATATGAAAGTTGTATAAAGGTAGCGAGATTGGGATTAAGAGAAGGATATTGCGTGACCAGAAGCAAAGATTTAAGACTCTTCACTCTGTTTGCAAGATGAGTTGTTGTTATGGATTTTGAGTTTTAAAATTTCAATTGAATACCTTAGTTGGGAAATGTTGTATTATTTTGTATACATTTCATGGCCATGGTTGTATTTAATGCGCTCTATGCATGGATTTATGGTTTCTTGCTTTTCAAAGAGACCGAGTAACAATGAGGAAGCTGCATTTCCTCTTCTTGCTAACTTGGTAAGACTTACATGATACACATAGTAGTTTTATAGATAAGCGATAGGATTGTAGTTTCTACAGACTTCATAAGCACTACAAATAAAGTGGTGAGGATGAGAATTTGCACGGTCCATACTCAATAGAGATGATATGACTACAATATGGCCTTGTCTCACTTATCTTCAAATTTTTTTTTTGTATGAAAAGATCTTGAGGAATATTGTGTAGATAGTATTAGACATATTTGGCATTTTTTTATTGAAATATAGAGTACTTCTGTGACATATTACTGTAAGTAATTAATAAAATATTGAGAAAAATTGCGCCCGAGATATGTGTCGATTGGTTGTCTCTTGCATTGCCTCATGAGAGTGATTTGACGTGGTTTGTCTCTTGTGTTGCCTCATGAGAGTGATTTCACAGACTGCTTGGTTTCAGCTAGGTGTCAGCAAATGCAATTGCCACTAAAAATGAAAAAGGTTAATTTTATGTACTATATTTTTTGTCCTTTTGGGACCTATCATTTGCAAAGAGGGTTATTGGTTGATCCTGTAAAGATATAGTTTAATATCAATTTGTAGTCCCATAGTCTTACTTTTCCCTAGTGCCATGGTATGACCCAAGATGTTGATTGAAGTCAGAAACACTTGTGTTGCATCTTCACCACTCTGACATTGATATAACTCCACAATCACTTTCAGTCAATGTGCTAGAGACATTTTCACTTAGGATTGGATAGAGTCACCTCCAATTTGCGAAATTCATTGGAATACTTTGAACTATAAGTAGTGATAGAATCGTTGGGAGTGGAAATAGATCACCACAAATATACTAATTGACTTGGAGTTCTAGATTGATTAGTTCTTATCTTGCATTACAAAATCACATGCTTTTAAGTTCTTTGCTTCATATGTCCTTGAATAAAAGAATAAAACTATACGTTATATTATTAAGCACATAAACATGATACATATATACAGATCAGGTAAAATAGTTGCCCACCGGGACTATTACTATAATCGGTTTTATTGAGATAACTAAACTAAACAAGTCATCCAAAATGATTTAGTTATTATTCCGCCCTTAATCCAAAGCCTTCATCTCACATGACTAGTAACATTCTGAAATTTTCAAACTTTTCACGTCCCAATGCTTTGGTAAATATATCAGTGATTTGCTCTGAAGTAGGACAATGTGTCAAATGAATGGTTTTAGCATCAACATGATGTCGAATCAAATGATATTTGGTGTTAATATGTTTGGTTTGATCATGGAATTTAGGATTCTTTCTAATTGAATTGCAGAAGCATTGTCAACAAACAGAGGCATTGAAGTCTTATGTTTCTCCTGCAAGTCTTCAAGAATTTTCCAAACCCAAATGATTTGGTTTGTGGCTTGAGCTTTTGCAACGTATTCAACTTTAGTTGTAGAATCAGTAGGAACTAATTGCTTTCATGATCTCCAAGTGATGGCTGTTGATCCAAGATTCATCAAATAACCTAAACTAGACACCCCATGCTCTTTATCTCCATCAAAATTTGAATCTGAATAACCAGTAAGATGGAAGTCTGAAACTTTAGAGTATTTGATGCCAAACGAATGAGTACCTTTTAAATATTCGAGCACTTGTTTTGTTGCGATCTAATGACCTTCACAAGGTTGATGCATAAACCTGGAAAGTATTCCTACAACAAGATTTATGTCAAGACGAGTAGTAGTAAGATAAATCAAGCTTCCAACAAGTTGCATGTACTTTGTTGGATCTTCAAATGCACTGTCTTCATGTGAAATAAGCTTTTGATTATGCTCCATTGGAGTAGAAACATAATTACAATCCTGCATCCCGAATTTACTCAATAGATCCCCAATATACTTCTTTTGAGAAATAAATATGTACTTTGGTTTTTGATCTACTTCAATTCCCAAATAATAATGAAGTAATCCCAAATCCGTCATGTCAAAAACCTTTTGCAGCTCCTTTTTATTAAAGACTATAAAGTCATCATTATTCCCTGTGATAAGCAAATCATCAACATAGACAACTATATATACAATTGATCGCCCAACTTTCTTAAGAAATAAAGTTGCATCATCTAGATTGAAATGCTTATAATTCAATTTGAGAAGATGCTCAGTTAACTTCTCATACCATGCTTGGGGTGCTTGTTTCAAACCATATAAATATTTCACCAATTTACATACCTTATGTTATTTTCCTTTAACAGAAAAACCTTTCGGCTGAAACATATAGACATATTTTTTTATATCTCCATTTAAAAGGGAAGTGTGTACATCCATATGATGTATTTTCCATCCATTTTGAGCTGCAAGAGAAAACAAAGTTCTAAAAATTTTCCATTTTGCAGTAGGAGCAAATGTTTCTGTGTAGTCAACACGTTATTTTTTAGCATACCCCTTTGCTACAAGTCTTTCCTTGTACTTGTCAATTGAGCCATCAACCTTATCTTTAGTTTTATAAACCCACTTAGATCCAATCAGTTTGATGCCAATAGGAGGGTCCACCAACCTCCAAGTACCATTTTTAATAAGAGCATCATATTCTTTTTGCATTGCATATTTCTAGTCATTACAACTAACAACTTCTTCAAAAGTAGCATGCTCATTAACAAGAATAGAAGCATTTAAATTAAATTCATCAAACCTTTTTGGAATTTTCTTTGTTCGTGTTGATTGTTGCAGTGATGGCTGAATAACTTCTTCAATTTTTTATTCTGCATTATTGTCATTCATTTCTTCATAAACCTCATTGCGCTAAGCCAATAATATAATGCAAATACCACTTGTGTACATACGTTTCATTCTTTGAAGCATAGGGTAACAAATATGCCTTGTCGAAGGTACTTACACCCACGACCCATTAATTTTACTACTCATCATCAGTTCAAACTTCTAGGTTAACCCCAAACATATTTCTCAAGTAATATTTTCAGAACATCCTAAATTACTTTGTACTTTTAGTGCTCCATTCTTAAACATTCTAGTGTTTAAATACTTCTATTTGTACTTTTATTTATTTTGCATGGAAATATCATATGGATTTAGGGGAGTATGGTCCTTCTAAAAAAGAAAGGATGACTTAGCAACAAGCATGAGTTGCTTCTGGGGTATACCATGAAAGGTTGAAAGGTGGACATCAACTATTGTAACCCAACACACTAGATATTATACAATTGATACAAAAGTTTATTTGCATGAAATCCACTTCACTTCAAATGCTACTAACATAGTCATGGATCCTATACTCACATACTCTATGATGGTATTAACATACATGCATTTGTGGAAAGGGATTAATATGGTCATGTGACAATCATCTCCTACTTCACAATGATGTAGATATCCTACTGCATGTTGTATACTTTCTCATATGCCTAGAAGACAACCACTATTTGGTTTTCTTGTGAATGATTGTGATTCCAAGGGGAGGCCATTTCCTTGGTCATGTAAACCATCATGATTCTACAAGATCTCTTTAACAACCCCACTAAGTGCATGATGCAAAGGTGAATAATAAATTTTTGAATACCCCTAAGGCTTTTAAGCGGTTTGTTATCATTGGGGTGTTCCTCATATTATGCAAACATGCCATGATTGTAAGCTTATTATTTGTTTTTGTCTCTTGGATTTTTTTATGTCCTAACTACCTCCCTTTTTGTCTTTTGTATGGGCATTTTTACAAGGGTTCTGAATAAAACCATCAACACCCAAAATGGAGGGAATTTATAAAAAATGTTGTGAATAAAAACATCCACAAAAAGATCCAAAAAGCTTTTGGACATAAATAAATAAATAAAAAACAAAAAAAAACAAAAAAACACAAAAACAAAATCCCAAGCAAAGCTAAATAAAATATAATATTATAAACTATTTAATTTAGTGCATTCAACTTGAATGATTTTTTTTTAATAAAATTTGTGTTTTACGGCTACTCCTATACTCCTTTCAAATATCAAGAAAAATAAACTTAACTAATTGTTTGTCATTCATCAAGGATCCCATGATCTATCTTTCCCAATACTCTGCTAATTCATTAATACTCTACTAATCCATTGGTTTTTATCGCCAAAACAAATAAACCCCAAAATATACTTTCATAAATTATTGTTACATTAATTTTCAAACCATTAAATACAAAATATAATGAAAAAAATAATCTTAATGCAAAACATATCTTTTTAATAATCATCTTTCAAAATTAACAATTGAAATAAAAAAAGCTTTCATATGATTTGACTCCAAAACCACCAAATAGCAATTGGTTTGATGACCACTTCTTACCTCATCGCATGTGTTTAAATAAACACATAATATACACAGCTTCGAAAAGTGAATGGAAGGGAAGCAAACTTAAATTTTACTTTGTGAGAAACACTAAAAGTGATTTAAATAAAGGTAAATGTAACGAACTTTTTCTAAAATTTAAGGACTAAGGACTTGAGCCCATGATTTGGGGGTATGAATTGAGCCCATGATTTGGAGGTATGAATGCATCCCATGATTTGGAGGTTATTCTCCATCCCACCCAAATAAAATAACTTCCAATATTTAAATTACTATGTCAAATTAAAAATCCCACCTTGAACCTTTAATACGAGGCAATATATTTTTGAGGATTTTAGGAGTATTCAAACCCCAATATGAATGGACATGATATGATATTACCTCACTAGTGAACCCCTGACAATTACCAAGACTTTGAAAAAAGACTTCAATATGCATAATATAAAGATTCCCAAAGAGACTACCCATAAATTGAAAATCTAATTTTTTTCGTATTTGGAGCCTTCAAACCATCTTAAAGGGGCATCGCAACAACAACATGTTAGCATGACATAGGAGAACATGGCATATGAGAGAAAAAGATATAGGTATATATTTATGTCTTTCAAAATGAATAAAAGTAAATGGATAGGGTGAAGTGTAGAGTTAATTATTAATATATATAGTATGCAATAGTTGATCTTACATAGTTCCTAGTTATAAACTTGACTAGCATATCAACATAGAGATACATCAAACCAATAGATAAGTAGATAGGCATTTTTGAAGATATGATTAGATCCCAAGAAAATATTTTGATACCATTTGGAATGTGAACTTGGATAATATGTAGAAGTCCTATAAAATAAAAGTACAAATTGAAGATTAAAAACATTTCATAAAAACTTAAAAATACGATAAAAAAAAATCTATAAACTTAATAAAAATCTATAAACCTATATTGTACATCAAAAAATCTAAAATTTAATATAATTATTTATTAAAAAAAAACCTAAAACTTAAGTTCGGTTTTAAAAAGACAAGATTATAACTTAAGTGAAACAAGTCTATTAACATTAAGATATTTATGAGAACTAAATATTTGTATAATTTAAATAAATAAATTATATTACAAAAGAGTATAACGAAAAATATTATGATTATTAAACATTTTTTAGGAAAATTAATTCATAACATTTGATAATCTTAATTGTGTTTTGTTTTAACATATTTAATTCTTCACCACACTTTTAATAAGATTATTCTCATTTTGTATTTCATATGAGACGAAAACCCTTTTGATATCTAAGGCACAATTCTTAGCAAATTGGGAAAAACCCTTAGAGATCTAAGGCATGAATTAGAGACATGATTATGATAAAATTGGAGGAACGATTATGAGGATTGAATATTTGAGCTATGAAATGGAGCAAAACCCTTGGAGATATGAGGCATGCATATGAGAAAAACCCTTGGATATTTGAGGAAAAAATTTAAAATTGAATATCTTAGGCACAAATTTGAGCAAACACTTTCGAGGTTGGAGGCAAAATTTTAAACAAACACTTTTGATATCGGAGGCACAAATTTGAGCAAAACCCTTGGAGATTTGGAGATATGAGGAACAAATTTGCAGATTGAAAATCTAAGGCATGACTCTGAGTGAAACCCTTGGAGATACGAGGCACGAATTTGAGAAAATTCCTTTGAGATCTAAGGCATGAAGAGAAAACCCCTTGGACATTTGGAGATACGAGGCATGAGTTTACACATTGAATATCTAAGGCATGATTCTGAGTGAAAACCTTGGAGATATGGGGCATGGATTTGATGATTGAACATTTAAAGCACAAATTTGCACATTGAATATTTGCAATTCAAGTCTGACAAGCTCAAGACATCTTGATCATCTTCTAAAATGTTTGAATGCAAGACTTCTTGGTTTGATAGCTAGGGAAAACTTCTATGACCCAAGGAACACAGATATTCTGAGCGTTTTCAT
>LPNX010069996.1:0-48749 GCA_001517045.1 Pseudotsuga menziesii | reverse complement strand
TATACATATATGTATATATGTATCTACATATATACATGTATGTATATATGTAGATACATATATACATATATGTATATATGTAGATACATATATACATATATGTATATATGTATATATGTATATATGTATATATATACACATATATACATATACACATATACATATATATAGATACATATATACATATATATGTATATATGTATATATATATACATATTCACATATATACATATATGTATATATGTATATATGTATGAACAATTCATCTGGAATGACTACCCTACAAAGCCTTGGTGATTGTAAAGATTCATTAGAGAAAATTAGAGAAGAAAGAGATCTTAAACTACAAACAGAGTTAGAATCCATGATTGAAAATAAACTTGCCACCATGCTCGATAAAAAATTTGCATCCTTTGAAGACATTGATATTAAAAAACAAATAGACAATCAGATAAAAGTGATGGATAAAAAGATGGTGATTATGGAGACTAGATTACATGTAATGGAAAAACAAAGCAGAGAAACCAAACAGTCAACTGAACAAGATGGAGATGTTCATATGATAGAAAATGTTAAATTGAAGGACATAATTAAAGAACTAGAAAAAAAGTAACAAAAAATTGGCTCTAAATAGTCTAGAAGGTCAATTAGACATCAAACACATTAAGAAGGAAACACATAAGCTCTTACAATTATACTCTAATCGCAACAAACAAGTGGCGAACCTCATAATTTTTTGTTTAAGAGAATATGTAGAAGAGGATACACTAGTTGTAGTCAAACTAGAACTACACAATAGGCTACAAATTAAAACAACCTTCCTCACAAATTAAGCAAAGAGGTTAGGGAAATTAATTGAGAATAAAGAAAGGATTATCTGATTCAAAGTTAGATCTATTGACCACAAGTATGACATAATAAATAGAACCTCAAGTCTGGAAGGATTGGGAATATCTATAAATGAAGATATAGACATTCCAGAATAGCAAGCCAAATTATGGAAGGAGGTTCAAAAAGTAAGAGAATATCGGAGTGAAGGAAAATGCGCATTGCTTAGAAATAAAAAAGATGTTATTTGGGATAGAAACAAAAAATATAATAATAGAAACTCGACATGCTTCATATCCTCTCTTGGAACTATTGAGGCTTCCCATTGACAAAGGCCCCAATTTAAGTTGGATCTTGACTGAAATTGATATCATTCTTCTTGTTGAAACCTAGGAGTAAAAAGAATCTAACATTCCTCGCATAGAAGGATTTTTATTATGGTCCATCTAGAACAAGGGATCATGTCATAGAGGCATTGGAGGTATATACTATTATATTAGTGAAAACATCTTCCCATATGCTAGGATATATAATAAATACCCTCACAACTAGTATAATTGGAAAGAGATTTCAGACATTAATGGTAAAAAACGTACATAGAAATATGTTATTTTGTCCCTATTAATTCTAAATTTTATAAGAAAAGCAATACAGATTAAAAAAATCCATTGCAATGGCTTAGAAAAAGATGTTTATATTCTAAGGAATGAAGGAAATATCCGCTTAATTGCTGACTTTAATACTTGAACTTCTAGTAACCAATTTATTATTCTAATAAATTATTCCAGCCTTGATCTTCATTGGTTAGACGAAGACCCCGCTCTAGATTGTCACTACAAAAGTAGTTTTGTAGATCTAGGTGAAAATATCTTCATCTTTGATCTAGTCAAACTTTGTAGTGCTCAATATTTTATAATTTGTAACAGTCTAATGAAGTGGCCAAATTATTTCCAAATGAATTTTATGCATGGGATTGGGAGTAGTTTGGTAGATTATGCCATATCTAATATCCCTTTATACAACATAATGATAAATCTAGACATATTAAACACTCGTGAGGTTGAATCAGATCATAGACCTTGAATTGTAACCCTCAATTTTATCATGAATAGTGACCCCACAAAATAAAATTCTCATTGTAAAAACATTTAATCTTTGACACAAATAAGGATTATATTTTCAAAAATGATTTAAAAAATGACTTGTTTCCTCTTTCAAGTACGATCAATATAGAAGAACACTATCATAATTTACTATTGTCCTCTCATCTTCTATTAACAAATTCCTTATCAAATTTTTGGGTAAAAAGAAAGATAGAAGAGACAACCCTTGGTATGATAAAGAATAAAATTGCAAGAAGAGCAATCAATGAAGATATTAAAGAGTCTCTAAAAAATGGAAAAAAAAAGTAGAAACAATGCCCCAATTAAAAGCAAAAAAAATGCATTCTATAAATAAAAAGTAAGAAAATATTTTACACCTATCTAAGGTAGCTTCTAAGAAATTCTTTAGACAAACTCTAACTAGAAAAACAAAATACAATAATAGGATTTCTTTGGAGGATCATAGTTCCTATCTTAAAAATTTTATGAATCCCCAGATATCACTAATAATATTCAAATCCTCCTTACATCAAAATAAGTTTTTCTGGTTAGTAGACATTGATTTTAGGGTTAAGCGCTTCGCAAATGGAAAAGATAAAGATATTAAAGGATACCAAGAATAAACCTTAAATTTTAAAATTAGAAAAAAAAACACAAAACAACGAAAATTTAAAATTTAAAACAAAAGAAAAAGAAAAAAGAAATTAAAAAAAAAGTGTTTTTTATTTTTTTTAAATGTTAATTAAAAAAAAGTTGTAGTTTTTTATAAATTTATTTAATTTTTCTTTCATTTGATTTTTGTTTACACATTTTTTAAATTTTCGGAATTTTTTTGTTTATAAATTTTATAATGTTGTAATTTGTTTTTGAGCAAATTTTCAAATTTTCAATTTGTTTTATAAATTTTTAATTTTCATTTATTTTTTATTTTGTTTTTTAAGTGATTTTTTTTTTTAAATTTTAACCTCAAATAAAAATGAGGGTGATTTTAAGAAGTCCACTTTTCAATTTGGAGGTTGGTTTAGGGTTTTAATTGTAATGGAACCACTCTAGGTTACAAGAGAGTTGTAATTTTATGCCCCCCCCCCACCCCCGCCCTTAAAAAAAAATGGTGATAATGGTATACCACATTTCAAAACAGAGGTAAAAAAAACTACTAAATGTGACTTCCAAAAAAATGACAACTCAGACAGGTCCTTATTCTATTGTATACTGTGTTTTGTGTAAAAACATATTCACACATCCAACATTATGTGTGCAAAAGAAGTGATGGCTTAGTGGCAAGCACAAGTTGCTTTTGGGTTTATGTTGAGGAAGGTTGAAAAATGGACATTACAATTGTTATAACCCGACACACTAGATGTTACATAATAACTCCAAGTCTACTTGCATAAAATCCACTTCACTTCAAACACTTTTAACAGATGATATATAATTTTTGGGATTATATGTGTAAGCCATTAATCTATGACCCGTATTCATGAGTATTAGTTTCAATTGACCAAGTCCTCATGATGATCATACAAGTGAAGAAGTAGGATTAAAACTAACAAAATGAATAGCACAGCATCAATCATCACCTCTAGGGCTTGCACCCAGTAACCGAGACTAATTCCTGATAGGTTACTCAATCTTGTTGATGTAATTGAAACTTCAGAATGTATTCACTTGTATATCTTATGCATTGTACCCCGATGTTTATTCCGAGAAGTATTTATAATGTAATTGAGTCATGTCATGCCCCAATGTTCTGATCGAGAGATTCAATAATGTAAACAAGTCATGTAAAGTCATTGAGGTTAACCTTCCATTGTAAGTCGGGGCAATAGTCCCCACATTTGTGTCAAGGTTAACCCTCCTTGTTGATTGGAGGGAAAAGTCCCCACAGTTCTGGGGCACTAGGGTTATTAGACTCTTCTAGAGATGTCGGCTCTAGTAAGTAATTGTTAAGTGAGGACGACATGTTGGAGTGGACATTAAGTGAACGGAAGAATATAAATAAAGAGTGGTCATATCTATTTATCACACACACACTCACTCATTGGGGTGCACGAGTGAGAGGAGAAGCTCTCTCAAGTGTGTGAGAGAGAGAACAAGCTATGGACATCATCTTTTCTATTTTCGGGTTTTACTATTGCCATTGGTGCTCATTCTATCTCTAAGGATGTTGCAGGATTTTATCCTTTATGGTTTCCCCAAGGAAAATTCTCTGTGTCTCTTGTCTCTTGTGTTTATTGGTGTGCGTGTTATTCTCTTAGTTAAGATCCTAAGATAATGCTAGCTTGAATGATACAAATCTAACATGGTATCAGAGCTAACCTGAGAATAAGACATTGTGCAGCTACAGAAGCTAGGGCTTCTTACTTTTTGGGTCTCTTTCCAAATTCCATCAGCAAAAGTATGCTAGGCTAACTCTCCATTGAAGGGCGCATCTTTCTATCGAAGCGGAATTCTATTTCAGACATTTTTAGTTTTTGGTGCGGGAAATTACGGCTTCTTACATAAGAGGAATTTTTGAGTGAGCCTGGCATAGGATTTATCTCCTCATCAAAATCTAAGTTTAGAGACCTGGGTCGATATTTTTCGTTCGGTGAAACTCCAAGAAAGTCAAACCCTAGTTTGACCCCAGGCTGGAAAAACCCTAAAATACTAAAACTGATACATTTTGGTACATTCACTATATCTATGGATTGGAGAAGGCTCAGGAGATGAAACTTTCATAGGCTGAAGTGAAAATCCTTATTTACACTTTTTCCAAATTTCAGATTCAGATTTGCTATATTCTAGGAGATATAATTCCTCCAAGTTAGAGATCCAGCTTCTTCCAAGATTCATCCCTAAACAGGACATCTAGGGAGAATTACTATATCTTAGGATACGACAGTCCAAATGAAATTTATGAAGATGTTCCAAAAAGGGAACAAACTTTAATTTCTATGGTCCAAGTTTTATACCCAGAAGATGAAACAGTGACACATGGTAGTCCATACAACTTCGCTATGCTAAACAGTCCTGAAATAGGTCACCTTGGGAAAATGATCATAAGTACCAATTGGTGGAGCCAATTCTGATGAAACCTATGGTGTTGGAACATGGATAGATGAGGCTACCTAATCGATAATTTTTATACATAGAGGAGCTTTAATTTTGGAGATACTGTAGAAATAGTATCAGGAATTTCTGTAGAAGAAATTGGAAAACTAGGGCTTCTTGTTCCAGGAGCTTCCCTCCACTATTTTCAGAAAAGGAATACATTGGATAGCTCACCTTGAAGAGGTCTATCTGTCTATCCAATCAGATCTAAAATATTCTAAGTTTTGAAAATTAGGGTTTCTCTAACAAACCCTAGATCAGCGAGCTCCGAAACCAGGACAGACACCTCAAATTGGTAAGATCTAATCTTTTGCTATTTTCATTTGAGGTTCTCATTTCAAAGTGATCTATCACATCAGCTTGATTATAAGCTTGGTGAAGTTGACAAATTCCAAGCATGGAAGTATATGATCTCTTTGAAGAAAGTGAATTGGACACCTACATAAGTAGAGAGGTTCCAGTTCCAAAGGGATATGAGGCTCAAAGCCTTACACAAGAAGAACTTGGTCAAGGCCAAGAAGATCATTGTTGATTCAATCACGGATCAACTTGTACCACAAGTGTCTTCCCTAAAGACACCGAAGATGTTTGATTCCTTGACCAAGCTATTTGAATGGAAGAACATAAATTAGAATATGAATTTGAGAAAACAATTGAAGAATGTGAATATCCAGAATGCAGAGACCATGCAGTCATAATTTACAAGGGTCTCTCAAATCAAAGAACAACTTGAAGGGGTAGAAGAAGAATTGGAGAATTCAGAAGTGGTGATAACCACCTTGAATGGCCTCCCAGGATCATGGGATTCATTCATTCGAGGAATGTGTGCCTAAAGGAAGTGATTACTTTCAATAGAATCTGGGAAGAGTGCACACAAGAAAAAGAAGCTCGACTCATAATAAGAAAAGAGAAGATGGGAGCAACTGAAGATCAAGCTCTCACCATCCAAAGAAGATCCCTCAAGTGATGAGGAAATACGAAGGACTCAATTCTTGAAGAACCTCTTATCCATCTTGATCATTTGGATAAGAAATGATGAAGTCATGAATGAAGAAGATGATGAAGTAGAAGGATCAAGAAGGAGTCTACCCATGAAACAAATAAAGATAAGTATTCAATTGTCATTTCATGATATTATTTTGTTATGCATTTGTTTATATTCAGTTAATGTATTATGCATGATAGAATGTTTGCATTAATGACAGTATCATTAGAGGAATTTTGGGGTCTAAAATGGGCCTCCTAAGGAAAATAATAAAATAATAGTTAAAATAATAAAATAATAGTTAAAATAATAAAATAATATTGATTAATTTAGGAGGAAGAAAGAAAAAAACTACTTTTTGTGTTCGTATTTTCGACATATCTCCTTGTGTTTTTACTCAAATTTCGATTGAGAGAACTCTTTGGATGCGTAATTTGATTCCGCATCCAACAAGCTCTCCCGATCAAAATTTGAGTAAAAACACAATGAGATATGTCAAAAATACGAACAAAAAAGTAGTTTTTTTTAATGACAAATATGTCAATTCAACCATTATGGTTGACTTATTTTATTGAAATTCTATTGGTTCTTGAATTCCAACTCACAAAAACTTATTTTGGCATGTTTTCTTATAAGGCCCATTTTAGACCCCATATTTCCTCTAATGACTACTAATATGCATGTGATGGGTAAGTAGCTCATGGTGCTATACAACTCTCCATTGATGCTTATCTAGAATGAAACCTCTTTGCTGACATATTGGATTAGTGCATGATCTCAATGTTGTCTTGGTAGAGATGGAAGGAATCTATAAAGTTTCCGTGAGATATGGACGAATGTTGTATTGACTAAAATAGTTGCATGATAATATATTTATGCATAATAATTTGCCATTATGAATATTCCTTATGCAATGTTTCTAACCATACAAATTCATTTGACTGGTAGGAAAGATCGCATACATAATCACCTACAAGCAAAGAAGGATGAGACTTGTTCCGAAGAAGAAGTGATGACAGTTCAATAAAAAATCCAAGATAAAGAATAATATGACGATACTTTCAAGGAAGAGATCTCAGACATAGTGTAGTTATGTAACACTGTTGAGCGACATCATTGATGAATAACCTTCCAAGAAGTAACCAAGAAGAAAGGGAAGACCAGTTCAAGAAGAATGAAATCCAGGATGCAATATCGATACATAAAGGGAAGTTCGTAGTTCCATCATGCAGTAGATGGAAACATCGTGGGATACAAGGCAAGATTTGTATCACAAGGCATAGACTATGAAGAGACATTTGCAGCCACTAGAAATACACATGATAGGAATAATCATGTGTGCAAATGAAAGAAGGCCTTGTACGAGCTCAGAAGACATCCATGGGATAACACGTACATGAGAATCTTGATGAAGATTTGAACCTTTGCTACAAGGTTGAAGATGAAAGTCTATAGAGGATGACAAGCTCACAGATGGGTGCAAGAAGAAATTTTGAAAAAGTTCAAGATAGAGGAACTTGGTATCCAATGATCCTAGATGGATACATAGAATATTAGTAGCAGAAGAAACTGCTTGTCACTTCGGTACAGAATGTTTCAATGCATAGAGTACAAAAGACAGAGGGAGTATGATGCTTCACTTCAGAGGGAGTGACTACAGAAGATCCCAAGGTTCGACATGGTACGGCAGGATGGACAGATTACCAATGACTCTGGGATTTACTGAGAGTAAATAGGATTCCAACCTTTGCTTCAAGGTTGAAGTCGGAAGACCAGTGATGCTCCTGTTATATGTCGATGACTTGTTCCTGACAGAAAAGAGTAACTCATTAATTTTGCAAGAAGAAGACTTGCTGTCGAGTTTGGATAAAGGACTTGGGGATGATGCACTACTTTCTAAGCATGGAGGTGTGGCAGAATATCCTTGAGACAAGGGAAGCATGTAGTAGAGATCCTGAAGAGGTTCAGGATGATGGAATGCAAGGCCATGACCACACCTGTGGCATCGAACCTGAAGTTATTGAATGATTCTTCATCAGATTTGATTGATGCCACAATGTATCGTCAAACAATTTATTCCTTGATGTACCTGACAAATACGAGACCGGGTATTTGTTTTTCTTTGAACACATTGAGACATGTTCACCTGATGGTTGCAAAGCATGCAGTGAGGTACCTGAAGGGTACAGTTGATTATGGGCTCAAGTATGAGGCGAATCAGAAGATTAACCTGGAGTTTTATGTGGATTCGTATTGGGTAGGAAGTGCCATTGATAGGAAGAGCACTTCGAGGTGCTACTTCAGTATGGGATTAACTGTGATCTCTTGGTTTGGCAGGATGGAGTCCTGCATGGCACCGAGTACAGCTGAGGCAAAATATGTTTCCACTTGCTATTTGGGAGGGAGTATGTTTCTTTTGAAAACTACTATTTGATTTGCTTGATCTGACTTTCATTTTTGTATGATGCAAAGAGGATCAGTGAAGCTCCAGTATGTGATCCAGATCGAGATCTCTCAAAAGAGGGAGTTCTAGCATAGTCGGTGAGACAGGTTGTCTGAGCATAAATCCTGGCAAAGCTCGTAGGTTGCTCAGATGTAAACAGACTTGTAGGTTGTCCTCAGATGTAATCAGTCCTAGAAAAGCTCGTAGGTTATCCTTGAACGTAATTAGCGCTGATGTGATTCTATGCTAGAAATGGCCAAAGTGAAGCTTGAGTACTTCAGGGGGAAGCTTGGTTTTCTCCAGATCGAGGTTCCCTCCAAAGGGAAACGATGAGTCTATGAGCCATGATGACATGGTGAGAGGATTGGTTCCTTCCATGGTTAGATGTAAGGGCTGAGCCATTATATCATGGTGAGAGGATTGGTTCCTTCCATGTCAAATGTGAGTGTTGATCCATTCTGATGTGACTGTAGGATTGGTTCCTACATGATCAGATATAAGTGTTGAATGCCATTATTGGAATGGAGGCACCTGTTCAGTTACCATGAATACTCATCTTGGTGTGGAGATGCCATTGTCTGGGAGAATGGAGGAACCTGGTCAGTTACCAGGAATCCTTAGTCTGGGACTGAGAGCCCTTCTGATGCGGTGTGTTCGCACATGGTTGAATGTAAGTGCAGAGCCCTTTCGATGCAGTGTGTTTGCACATGGTCAGATGTAAGAGCAGAGCCTTTTCGATGTGGTGTGTTCACACATGGTTGGATATAAGTGCTGAGCCATTCTGGTGCGATGTGTTTACACATGGTCAGATGTGAGTGCTGGGCCTTTCTGACAAGATGAGGTCAAATGTGAGTGATGGGCGTGCCTTTCTGACAAGATGAGGTCAGATGTAAGTGCTAGGTGGGCCATTCTGACTTAGGTTCAGATATAAGCATTGAAGAAGACCTACATGGAGGCTAGGCCTACAACCAGCATGAAAAAGGGCTAGCTCTGTAGAACTTCCTGTGATGAGAAGAATGAAGAGATAGCACCATTTGATTGAGATAACAGAAGTAGTAATGATGATGATGATTCAGTGATGATCTAGCTTTGATGATGATCTAGATCAAGTTATGATCCAGACTTGATGATGATCCAGCAGTGACGATCCAGATCAAGTGATGATCCATACTTGATGATGATCTAGTAGTGACGATCCAGATGCAACGATGATCTAGACTTGATGAAGATGACTTGATGATGATCCAGATGATACAGAGAAGAAGACTTGTGATGATAAATTGTGTCAAGAGAATACCTTCCTAGTTAAGAGGGAGTGTTGATGTATTTGTAACTTCGAAATGTATTCACTTGTATATCTTAGGTATGGTACCCCAATGTTTATTTTTGGAAGTATCTATAATGTAATTAAGTCATGTCATGCCCCGATGTTCCAATCGGGAGATTCAATAATGTAAACAAGTTATGTAAAGTCATTGAGGTTAACCCTCCATTGTAAGTCAGGGAAATAGTCCCCACATTTGTGTCAAGGCTAACCCTCCTTGTTGATTGGAGGGAAAAGTCCCCACAGTTGTGGGGCACTAGGGTTATTAGACTCTCCTAGAGATGTCGGCTCTAGTACGTAATTGTTAAGTGAGGATGACATATTGGAGTGGACATTAAGTGAACGAAAGAATATAAATAGAGAGTGAGCCTCTCTATTTATCACACACACACTCACTCATTGGGGCGCATGAGTGAGAGAGGAGAAGCTCTCTCAAGTGTGAGAGAGAGAACAAGATGTGGAGATCATCTTTTCTATTTTTAGGTTTTACTGCTGCCATTGGTACTCATTCTATCTCTGAGGAAGTTGTGAGGTTTTCTCCTATATGGTTTCCACGAGGAAAATTCTTTCTGTCTCTTATCTCTTGTGTTTATTGCTGTGCATGTTATTCTCTCAGTTAAGATCCTAAGATAATGCTATCTTGAATGATAAAAATCTAACAAATCCAAGACTCGTTTGGCTCAAGTACACGTAATTGTGGAGTTTTCTCCATAATCAAGCCCACTTAACCCGCTACCTCATTTGGAAAACCTTAGCATAGTCATGAATCTTAAGCTCACATACTCCAAAATGGCCTCAACACATATGTATTTTTGGAAGGGACTTATGGAAGGAAGCAATCATATTCTACTCCACAATGTTGTAGATATCCTCATACATGTTACTTGGTTTCTCATGTCTTGAAAATAGCCACTTATGAATGATTGTGGTTCCAAGGTGAGGCCATTTCCTTGGCCTTGTGAACCATCATGATAGTAGAAGAGCTTTCCAACAACAATGCCACTAGGTGCATGATGTAAAGGTGAATTGAAAGTTTTTTAATGCTCTAAAATCCTCTATGAGATTTATTATCGTTGGGTAATACTTGTATTGTGCAAAAATGCCATGATTTCAAGCTTGTCCTTCGGTTTGTCTCTTTATATATTTATACATTTGTATGGAATTAATTTTTAGATGGACATTTCCATTAATGTTGTAGCAAATTTTGTGAATAAATCCATAGACACCAAGGTTATGAGACTATGTGTTGAGCGTAAGCTCTGGAGCACATAGGTAACCCCAGCAAGAAAAAGGTAAAAGTGTTGGGTGTAAGCCCTAGAGCACATGGTTATGAGACTCTATGTGTTGAGCGTAAGCTCTGGAGAACATAGGTAACCATAGAAAGTAAAGAATGAAGTGTTGGGCATAAGCCCTAGAGCACTCCAACATGATGTTGAGCATAAGCTCGGGAGCATCGGATCTTTGGCCATTGTATCCCTAGGTGTATTGTAAAAATGCATCATAGTATTTAGTGTTGAGAAAAAGGCTCTAGAATTGCACTAGTGTAATTCCCATTTGTTAGTGTTGAGCATAAGCTCTTAAATAGCATTAGGGGTTACTGTAATTAAGGGTGTTGAGTTGGAAAGACTCCGAATAGCACCAACCTTCATCATACTTATTTAAGTTGATTAAATGAAATTTCAATCTATTTCTCATCAAGGACTACAAGATACTACTATGAATATGAGGTAATCCAACAAGCAAGGAAATCTAGGGTTGATCAACCAAACCCTACCTGACGCCTTATTAAAAGAATTAACATAAACTAAGGAAGCATCGAATAAACAAAGTATGCTATTAATGCATGGTTAATAATAGATGGTTAAATTGAATAAGTAAAGTCTATATATTATGTATATGGAAACATATGTGTGTGTGTGTGAAAAGAAATAAAGATAACAAAAGTAATAAGTAAAAGTCTATGTATATATTATATTATAAACTAAATATTTAAATGAAAAATATATTCTAAAACTCAAGTGGAAACTAGTAAAAGTTCCTAGTTATCAAGAATTAATATATATTACCTAAAAATCAAACTAAGAATTATTTTCAAGAAAATATTAAAATCTTGATTTAACTGAAGTTAACCAACTACTTCTTTTCCAAATATTATCTACAAGAGCAAAGCCAAGAGAAGGCTTGGAGGGATCTGATCGTTATTCATGGATGGGATTGGAGAGCATTTTCCAAAACCATCACTTAGAGAATACAGATCCTGACTTCCAAATACCAGCAGCCTCGTCCTTAGGAGTTCTAGTTTTCTCTTGCATGTTGGAGCCAACTCGAGGGGGATCTGATTAAGAACCAGGAATGGTTCTGGGTCATGGCTGGGAGGAACGTGGTAGTTCTGAGGCCATCCGATTACCACTCTTTAGGTCAAAAATAGAGTGTGTCTTATTTTTGTGTGTTGAAGTGTACAGGGTGATATATCCCTTACAAGCTGCTCAACTGTAGGTAAGAGGTATTTCTCTATTCAAGATATTATTTATGTTTTTAATTATGTTCATAGAATGATATTACAATCATTAAGATTTGTATCAGAAGCTGTAAATCATCCTTCATCCTTCTTCGACATGAATAAATGTTTTATAGTTTAGGATAGAATTTAAGATTAATTCTTATAAGTGTTGTGATAAATTATTTTCAAAGCTCCTACAAATGCCTTAGGGTTTAGACTAGATTTTTAAACATATAGCCCTTATAAATATTATGATAAACTATTTCCCAAAAACCTCGTAAACAACATTATATCCACACATAGAAACCCTAGATCCTAGAAATAACATCAAATATCTATCTAAGCATATAATATATAGGATAGAGTTATTTTCCAAGCAAGTATTCGCTCCAACCAAGCAAAGCTCGTGTTGGAGCTCTCATAGTAAAACTAGATTATAAACTCAACACCCGAAAAAATCATCATGCAGGGTTTAAACCTAGAAATAAGACCCTTAGCATATTATTACAGAACATCCAAGAAGGATTACAAATACAACTAGTGTTTAAACTAACATTTAAAGAGACACACTTATTTACCAATATAACCAAATAAACAAACTATCAATTAACTAATGATTGACATGCCAACTCTAAAACAGAGTTGAGAACCAGGGATCGAATCCCTTGGAGTCCAAGTCCACATTTATCAAGGTTTTCCAGAACCAATATTTTAACCCCATAAAATATGCATAGCATTGGCTGAAAGCCTTCTTAAACCATTAAAAGGAATTAAATAAAATATACAACCATCCAAATGAGTGATCCAAGGTATCATGCTAACCAACCAACCATCGAATTCCATAAGCATCGGTTGAGAGCATGTCTATGCCATAAATAAAATAACGATAAACCAATAACCATCAAATTCCATAGGCGTAGGTGGGAAGCCTATGTAAAACTTTAAAGAATTTTAGACTATTACATAAACCATTAATTAAACTCATCCAAGGTATAATGACACCCTCCAAACAACCATCGAAACCCATAAGGTTGTGTTGCCAGCCACCCTGTAGAAGTAAGGGCCACGCTTTCAGCATTGGATTATAAGTGTATTAAGCCACATTAAAAATTTAAATAAAGAACGGAGTTAGGGCTTTGCTCGTTCTTCTATAGTAAAGAGAAATACGCAACAGACTTCATACCCAAAAAAAAATACAAACAATATCACCCATGGTTCCATTGTTGGAAATGGCACTGTTAACGTAGAACCTCTTCATTATAATTGAATTACAATTCTCTTGACAACACTTGCCCAAATAAATTTAAGTATTAAAACTACAGTTTCCAGACATTCTCTTAAATAAATAGAGCTACCATTTTAAACACAGAGAATTATATAGAGACCAAAACATCAAAACGCGAATACTAAGTCCAATATTTACAACCTCTTATACCAGCTGCCAACATTTAAAACCAAATACAGAGCATCCCTAACGAGATACATTTCTCACCATTAAAAGCTTTCCCAGATTTTAACCAGACTACGATTTTCATAAATTAAATCAACACAGAGTGCATAAAACATAGCAATGATACAACCATTGAAAATCCAGAAATAGGGTTTTATTTAAGTAGTAATTTCACCACAGTAAATATTAAAGTTTACACTTTCCAACAATTGCCTGAATAGGCTCATAAAAACCCTAAACCCTACGAATTGTCTGAGCATCGCTTCATTCCCAAACCCTTGCATTTTCAAATGGAAGCCATTAAAACTACAAACAAATCATCCCTATAACCTGTCAAACCACAGAACGACCAACCAAATGCTAGGACCCTTGCGCATGGGCTTACCATGTTGTGGTTGGATGGTCTTCCTTTTCCACAGTCGCAAGTTGGTCCAAGATAAACCTACCATGAAAACCAGTCAAACGTTAGAATATGTCTTGGAGAATTTAATAAATAGGTAAATTTTGTAAACTATAGGAGGAAGAGCACATACCTTAGCATTTTTAACAACCCTGCAACTCATTGTCCACGCTTTGCCTCTGCCAGTGAAACCCCAACCGGGGAGCTCACTCCCTCACCTACTCTAACATGCAATAGAGGGTTTTCAAAACCTTAGAGAATGGTTTGAATCTTGCATCAGCATGGAGGGAGCCACGATGCCATCACATGGCGACATTAAATGCAGCAATCCCAAATCCCACTAAGGTTTTTATTTTTACTTTTCCCTATAGTTACAATCCCTTTGTTTATTTTGTTTATGTTTTACACCATGCTTTTAAAACCCTTAGTTTTTAGGGTTAGGACCTTTGTATGGCTAGATCATGTCATCTCCTTTAGAACATACACTCAACATATGCTCAGCTACCTAGCACCTGCAAAACAACGCAATTCCTCATGCATTAGTTTATAATGAACTAAGTAATCCCAAGCCATAGAAGTCCTTCATACCTTTCCGATCGAGTCGTTAGGTAAATCCAGCCACTCCTTCCCATTAGAAGCATAGGTAAGTTAGACATGTAATCTTAGTAAATAAGACTAGGTTGCGTAATAAACATTCATTACTAATAAGTAGGAAATAAGTAAACTCTAAATTGCACCAGAAACATCCTTAAACAATTAAAAGACATAAATACAAAACAACATAAGTATACTGATAAATGACAATAAATACCATCGTAAATGGAATACCATGTATTAACCTATGAGATAAAACTAGAACGTGAATACAAGTATTGTTCCTATTTAGTTCTTACAATGTTGAAGATAATTATTGATGTCCCTTAGATTTTAGTAGTGTTATTGACCTTACAAAAAACATTATTTACATATTTTAGGGACATTACAACAAGATAACCCATGCACAAGGTGTTGATAACCTTTAATACATAACCATTGACCCATGACTAACCCACATGGATTTAACTAGTACGAAAATAGTATACCATGCAAGTTCAAATTGAGGGTTTTAGACTTCTAAAAGATGAAAGCAATATATAATTCCTAACCTATATGTATCAAGGAGTATTCATAATATATTAAAAACATATAGATAGAGAGGTAGGGGTATTTGTATCATATTCCTCCTAATCATAAGTGATGTTTTCAATGCCTCTCCCTCTCTATCCGTGCTACAAATTAAAAAACAATGTTCATTGTTTGAAAAATTTCTCCACATTTCATAAAATATTTAAAACATTCAAGAATAGATAGGAATTGTTTTATGTACATCCCTTAACCCCCTTTATTCTTAGCCTTTTAAAACTATTGGCGAGACTCAAATTTAACCCTATTTTTGGTATTAATTGTGAGAAATTTTATGCATGGAGGGAGGGGAGTGGTGGTGACATTCATAATCACCCCTTGGGTTGTCGTGGGGATGATAATATGAATCGTTCCTCATCCCACCATGCAAGACATCACATGAAATTTGACCAAATTTCACTAAATGTTGTTGATTTTTGTGAAAATTAAAGAATGGAGTTGCGAAGGTTGGAGGTAGGGGGGGTGTATATAGAAATTCACCCTTGCATGCATGCTTAAAAATTGAAAACATTAAGACAAGTTGTCAAAATTTCTCCAACATTATCCCAATTTGGAGAAATGTTGAGTATAAAGTAGGGGGTGGGTGGGGGGAGGGGCGATTTATTGTATGGTGTCACCCTTGGTCATGCCCAACTCTTATGTCCTTGCATCCATACAATAAAGTATACAAACACTGAAAAACTTGGGTAGAATTTCAAGTCTTCTACTCAAATTTTACTAATTTTTGTAAAGTTTTGCTTAAGTATTTGATGACACGAAGGTTAAGATTGTTAGAACAATATACTCATTAATGTCTCAACATGTCACTTATGGGAATTGAACCTAAGTGGAGAGGATACAAATCTTCTCATAACTTCCAAGGCTAAACCTAGTTGTCATTTACAAAAAATAAATTAGAATATATATCCGTAGAAACCCCCTCGTGTTTCTCGTCCTTTAGAGGATTGTTCCCAAGTTAAATCAAACTATTTAGGACTTGAGTATGTATTAACATGTCACCAACAATAGCAAAACATTGGTGTGAAGGATAACAATCATTCCTCCTAGGCACCTGAGACAAACCTAAATTCCATAAATTATCCTTTAATTTTATAACATCAAGGTAATTTTCACACTAACAGGATCACTATGTTACCATTTTTAGTTCTCAAAGTTTCAAGCCGCATAGTTGTGCTCATGTTGCCTCTTTGGGATCATTCACATTCAATATAAACTAAGACTTTCAATAACATTTCCAATTCCTTGATATCATTTTCATTCATTGTACTTTAAACTTGCATGAAGTAAGTTTACAAAATTAGATTTTCATAATAGACTATTAGACACTATAAAATGAATATGTAATGTTCTAAAATTGAAAATAGAAGTGAAGGAAGCAGAAGCTCCTAGGTTGAATAACTTTATGTGGGTTTGCTCAACCTAGTGATTAGTTTTATTTTATTTTAATCCATTCAGAAAATAACTACAACTAACTTCGATTAATGCATGTAAAGGAACAACCCTTTCTATCTTTCCAACACATTAGGGGAGATATGTCGTGTTCTCCACCTACTTTCGTTGGGTTGCTTGAGCTACCACATCGATGACTAACTTTACCATCCCAACAACCATGCCTTGAAAGAATAGTAATAATATCTCTTTACATTGAGCATTTCCAAAATTTCTTTTCTATTTCTAGGAGTTGTGCATTAATATATGCTACATAATATAGCCACGTAGTGAAGCTTCCATGACTCACTATGTTGCAGAATAAATAATAATATCATCCTTAGAAAAATAAATATGTTCACATTGAGCATTTCCAAAACTATATTTTCCATTGCATATTGTAAGAATTGTACATTAATATCTCCTACACAATATATCCGTGCTATACCACAAAAAGATTCCCAGAGTACTCCTTGAAACACATAAAGGCTATAAATGGCAATCACAAATCAAATATGGTGACATGACTGATGATGTATCACTAAATGAAAATGCGACCAAAATTGTATTGTAGGTTTGTCGATCCTACATCTCCATCCTTAGGCACCATAACCTATAAGCACAATCACACTGAAAATTCAATAAGCAAACAACACTTTTATAGGGAAAATCCTTACAAGAACTGCCACTTCCTTAACCTGTGCATTCAACACTTTTTTCATATTTTTTACACACTGATAGAGTTTGTTATGAATTAATTGGAGTTCCGTGATCAGATGTTTGAATCTCATGTAGATGGACACAGTTTGATATCCAAAATGTTGAGAATTTCAATCTTTCAATCACTTTTGAAACATATCTATCTTTGCAGCAAGTTTAGAGTTGTCTATCTACATTTTACCTATTTTTGTTGTTTAACCAAGACCTCAATTTTCAGAAATTGCAGAAGAAATCTACCTGAACGCTTACCATGACGTCTTATATGAATTTTTATGTTGGCTTGCCCTAAGTTTGGAAATGTTTGGTAAAATTACAAGCATATTGTCAATGACGTGGGATCCCGTACGGTGGGGGAAGGTGGTTTTCACCCAGTCCACTAGGGATCAAGTCCCATCGAGACATGGCCCGCTATGATAAGGCTCGAAGGGTAGATGCCCCGTGGGATAGGCTACCACCCCTTGCAGGATTGGAGTCTGGGACGTCTCGGCCCTTGCTGAGTCACAAGTTTCTGGTATATCTGGCTTGCGGGTTGTTGGATATACATGGGGTTTATAGTGGCAGCCGACGGCTTTGAACCTGGGCCTCGCCTAGGTAATCCCGACGAGTTACCGATTTCCCTAACCTAAAAAAAATTACAAGCATATTCAAAATTAAATTTGTCGCTTATATAAAAAGTTGGTTGTAAGAAGAAGGGGCGGATGGCATACATAAGATTGCCCATATGCAAGATAACCCTATACGAACCAATGTGATGTTGTAAGAGTTTGGAACATGATGTGACAGAACTGGCCTAGACGAAGTTTAAACGAGCTATCAAAAGGAATCGAGAAATTCGTTGTCCGAACAAAATCGTCGCATTTCTAAACAACTTCAACAAAAAAAATGACAAATAAAAAAATCGTAAAAAAATTAAAAAAACAAAAACAAACTAAATTTAAAAAATATACATATTTAGCATTTAAAAAAATTTAAAAGTAAATTTAAAAAAAATCCAACAACACAATTAAAAAAAGTTAGAATTCCTTAATAAAATTTTATTTTTTAATTAAAAAAAAAACAAAACAACGGAATTTTAAATTAAAAAAAAAATAGTGTTTTTATTTTTTTTTCTTTCACTATTATTTTAAGTTTTTATAAATTTATTTAATGTTGATTTTTTTTATAATTTTTTACACATTTTTAAATTTGTTTTTGTAAATTTTTTGTTTATAAATTTTTATTTTTAATTTTATTTATTTTGTAAATTTTTAATTTTTATTTGTTTTTAATTTGTGTGCTTTTAATTTTGTTTTTGAATAAAAACTATAGTGATTTTAAGAAGTCAACTTTTCAATTTGGGGTTGGTTTAAGATTTTAATTGTAATGTCACCAGAGGTTACAAGAAAGTTGTAATTTTATTCTCTCAAGAAAGTTGAAATATGGTCATTACAATTGTTATAAACACACTAGATGTTACATAATAAATCCAAGTGTACTTGCATGAAATCCACTTCACTTCAAATACTTTTATCACATAACATATAATCTTTGGGATTATATGTGTAAGTCATTAATTTATGATCCATATTCATGAGTATTAGTTGTAGTTGACCAAGTCCTCATGATTTTGAATAGTTCACTTAGCACTCGTTGCATTGCATGATGCTCATACAAGTGAAGAAGTAGGATTAAAACTAACAAAATGAATAACATAGCATCAATCATCACCTTTAGGGCTTGCACCCGGTAACCAGGACTAATTCCTGATAGGTTACTCAATCCAAGACTCGTTTGGCTCAAATACACTTAATTGTAAAATTTTCTCTACAATCAAGCCCACTTAACTTGCTATATCATTTAAAAAATCTTAACATTGTCATAAATCTTAAGCTCACATACTCCAGGATAGCCTCAACACATATAAATTTGTGAAAAAGGCTTATGGTCATAAAGCATTCATCTTCTACAATGTTGTAGATATCCACGTGCATGTTACTTAGTTTCTCATATGTCTTGAAGGTGAGGCCATTTCCAACAATAATGCCTTGGCCTTGTGAACCATCATTATAATAGAAGAGCTTTCCAACAATAATGCCATGAGGTGTATGATGTAAAGGTGAATTGAAATTTTTTTAATACTCTCGAATCCTCTATAAGGTTTATTTTCATTGGGTAATATTTGTATTATGTAAAAATACCATGATTTTAAGCTGGTCCTTTGGTTTGCCTCTTTGTATATATATGCATTTGTATGGAATTACCTTCTAGATAAGCATTTCTATTGGGTTGTTACAAATGTTGTGAATAAATCCATCCAACAACAAGGTCCCAAAAGTTTCAGCATTAAGGACTTAAACAAAACACAAGTTAAAACAAAAATCTCACACATTTAGATAAATATATGTTTTAAAGTAAAATTGAGTGGAATTTTTTAAATACAATTTGGACTTTTACCATAGATTTTTTCCAATATCAAGCAACATGAACTCATTAGATGTTTGGCATTTATCTAAAATCTAAAAATCTACCATTAAATGCAGTGACAATAATAACCTTAATATAAAGTTTCAATAGCAGCGTTACAAATGTGTTAATGTTTTCGCGACCGAATATATCATACTCGGATTTGGTCAGATTGTGTGTCAATTCAGCATGAGTTTGGGCTAACTTTTTCTACAGTTGAAGTACCAGGAATTTACTAAAAATGTGACAACAACTTTAATTAAAAATTAAATGACTACAGTGAATTGACAAGAAATCTTACCAAATCTCACAAGAATCTATCCCAATCGTTATCACACTACCTTCATTGTTGTTTTTTTAAGGGTATGGTGAATTGACAAGAAATCTTACCAAATCCCACCGTAACATATCCTATAGTCGTGGATGATTTTTGAAATTTAATACAAAATATGACACTATCTTTTTTTTTAATGTTTAAAGAACTATGGTGACTCGAAAAGTACTCTTACCCAAGCCCACTGTAACATATGGAGCAGGATAAGCGTTCACCAAATCGCCCCGACTCGCCGGAATCCGGCAGATCAATTTTGGTGTAAATCATACTTTCGAGGAATTAAATCGTAATTTTATTCATTTGGGTAGTTTTAAAATGCTCGATTTAGTATAGAAAGAGCTAATAAGATTAGTAAAATTCCAAAATAATGAAATAAACAATTTCACACCAAACATTTGACTGATTTTAATCAAAAATCGGCCGGAAAAACGGGGCTATTTGGTGAACGCTTATCCTACGCGGTAACATATTCTGTGGTTGGAATAAAGGCTATAAGAGGTACAATAATTGCTACTCACTTTACACATGTCACTCATTTTGAGGCTCCGCACATCGAGGTTCTAGAGATCCACCCCTCGCGCACATGATCATAGACGTTTAGATTGACAATATTCGTATGCATAGGAGCTACAAGCAGTGGTCAAGTCAGAGGAGAGATTTGATTGTTTTTTTCACACTTCAAAAAATTAGCTCTTGTCCTTTCATTTGAATCAAAGTTGTTGGCAACATTTATATCAAAAGTATTGTGTGTGCATTTGTGTTTCTAATTATAATTTCTAATTATGCATAATCTCTAGTCGCAGTAAATTAGTGCATTTGTGTTTCTAATTATAATCTCTAGTCGCAGTAATGGGGGAATTATACATAAATAAAAATAACCCAAATGCATAATCTCTAGTCGCAGTATTTTTATTGTATGGCAATAAAAATAATTTTACATTATACATAAATCTCAAAAAAACCATATAAATAAAGGACCAGGGTTTGTGTACGGTGATGGTTTTTTTTCCCTAATATTGTTCATCAGGTGTGAATGAGGTTGGGAGGCCCTTAGTGAATCTACACACTTTGATCATTCTAGGGTACTTCTTCCTACAACCCCATTAAGCTCGGGGGTCCTTGGGGAAGGAGAGTACCCATTGGAATGGTAGGGAGGTCAACCGGTGGATTTCTTGTGATTGGGAACTGATCCACGTTCATGGGAACCCGACAGAGATCGTGGTGCGGTAACCTAAATTCAGGTTTTTATGGATTGCTAAATTATTATTATGATTTCTATTGCTCAAATGCATTTATTGAAGATCTATAACTTGGCAAGCCTTTGTATGTTATTGTAGATATAGATTTATATTTTAGATCTGTGTTTGTATTTTATTATAGATTTGGATTTATATTTTAGATCTGTATTTGTATTTATTATAGATCAGTATTGTGTATATTATGACTCAAAGAAATTGATACTGATTTATCCCTTCAAGGCAGTCTGACAATGGCTTCTCGCCCGTGAAAATGACAGTTTGTTTCCATACAACTCAGCCTCTTTTCCTTATTTATAACCCTCTTATTTTGATCATTTGATTACTTTTAAATGATGTTAAATATTTCAGAAAATCCATTTAAAACGCTGAGCTTCCGCGGCCCTTTTTGCATAAGCATAGTAGTTGTGAAAGCATCCCATGCGAGCTCCATGAATTATTGGCAATTGGGGGTAGATTAGAGTTTTTTTTTTAAACTCTATTTTTACCCATTTTCCACCTTTACATTAATTTTAAATCTACTGAGTTATTCTTCGCTGTTTGGATGATGATTGAGAGAAATTATGGTTGTAACTTTCATAAATTTATAAATGTTTCTTTGGACTTGTTGCATGTATTCAGTATGCTGGAGGTGGGCAATTTTAAGGAAGAAAACTAGGCATTCATTCAAGAGCGTAGAGACTATCATGTTTAGATCTGTAGGATGATTCGATGTTGGCGGGGATCTGTAGACTTTTGAAATAGAAATCCTCTCCGACGACCCTGATTCTCTCCAAGCCTTATGTGATTGTGTAGTCATAGATATTGCAGCTCTGCTCCACAAGCATTTCTATCTGTTTTATTAAATAAATTTGATTTTAATATTTACATTTTAATAAAAAGAACTTTTACTTTTGCCTTGTATATTTAAAATAAAGACAAAAGGTTTGTTTTATTCCCTTAGTTCTTGCAATGATTCCCATTAAACCAGTATGAGTATTATGTTTTGTATATATATACCAAAAACCAGTTGGTGTCCCATCCAAGGAAGGAACCAGATCTGATGTGGGGATTGTTGACCTGTGTGATGCTTCTTTTGTCTGCTTCGTCCTCGTAGATTTGATTCCCATTGGATCATGGGTAGCAGAATTATTATCCGAGTGAATAGTTTATTTCATTTGAAGAAATGCTTAAGATTCCACTCCAGAACGATGAGCACGATTTGTTCACATGGCTGGCTGGCCTTCCAAACTATTACTGAACTTTTTACCCAATGCTGAGTGGGTATAACACTTAGACCTTCCTCTATTTACTTTACCCAGCCTTTTACCTAATTTTGTTCAAACGACAAAATATGATTGGATACATGTTTTTTCTATTTTGGAAATTATATAAAGTCACGGCCTTTTAGTCTATTTCTATTCATATACAGAGCATGGCTTTCTCTATTTTGAAATTATATCATGGCTTTTTAGTCTTTTCTTTTTTTTATTCAAAAATTAATTCTAAAGTTCATGTTTATATATATATATTCTCAAAGTATAATATATAGATAGGTGTTCACGGTTATGTTGTATACACAATTAATTATTAAATTAGTATTATGGAAATTGGTATATTTTTCTTGTGATATGATATATATATTTAGGGTAATCTTTTAATTCTTACAAATATTAATAAAATAGAGTTCGTTATTAATCTAATGTTATTATATTCATAATTAATTAATTTTGCATGTTTTTAAATAATCTATTTATTAAGTAGATATTTTATCATTCTTTGCTTTGTACATTTATGTGATGTCATGTTATGTTGTTCAACAAGGGACATATGGTATTAGCTTAAAAAAAAATTGTGTATGTGTATTTTTCCTCGTCACTGGACCTTGGAATGATTGGGAGCGTTACATCATTTAAGGATTCAATGTCTAATGACATTAAGTAACTATTTTTGGCATATTGACAAGGTCATGGAAAACAACCAATGTAGCCAATTTTGATGGATCACACGTAGATACCATAATGGTCAAAATGTTACTCACTTTTATATTACAAACACATATCAAGATGTTCAAAATATTCATATACCATAATATTGATAATATTGATAGTATTCATGGTATTCATATCTCATTATGTTGGTAATATTTTTTATTTCATACCATATGTTCATAATATTCATACTTAAAATATACTTTAAACGTTTTGTAAAATAATATATTTTAAATTTTTTTGGTACATTGAAAAATGTTGAATAAAAATTTCTCTTCAAAAAATATTTAATATTTTAAATTTTACCTTACCAATTCACTTAAAATATCTAAGAATCTATTTAAATCTCTCATTTCCACAACTAAAATGTATCATGAAGAGTGCTGTCAGATTGTGACATTCATCAAAGGTCATGTCACATTTTGATGTTTTTCTTGATGGATTATAAACACAAACCATAATGTTACAAAATATTAAGTAATTTTGGAATACAAAGAAATATTACAAATTAATATTATTTAATATATTTAATAATAATATTTTTATATTTATAAAATTAAAGAAATGAATAACATAATAACTCATAATATATATATATATATATATATATATATATATATATATATATATATTATAAAACAAGATAACCAATGTATCAATTGTTTTTTTCTTCTTAATAAGTTTATCATTCTTAAACATGGTAATGATACTATCATTAACAAATATTTGTTTTCATTAATTTTATCTAAGGTTTAGATGTCTAATGACATTAAGTAACTACTTTTGGCATATTGGCAAGGTCATGAAAAATAACCATTGTAGTCAATTTTGATGGATCACAAGTAGATACCATAATGTTCAAAATGTTAATCAAGCACATAACATAATGTTGATAATATTATTTATTTGATTCCATAAGGTTCATAATATTCATATTGAAAATATACTTTTAAATGTTTTGTCAAATAATATATTTTAAATGTTTTTGGTTCGTTAAAAAATGTTGAGTAAAAATTTATCTTCAAAAAATATTTAATATTTTCAATTTTACCTTACCAATTCACATAAATTCTAAAAGAACTTATCTAAATCTCTCATTTCCACAATGAAAATGTATCATAAAGATGAAATTCATGATGGGTAAATGCATTAAGGTGGGTAACACTTTTTGGCCAAATTTGGCGATGAAAACCTAATTTTTTACTCGTGCTAGATAGAAGCCCTCGAAACGCATATATGCCATGTGAATTTCGACTTGTAGTAAAAAACATATTGTAGAATATTATGTTTGCTTCGCAATGATATTTAAAAAAAATATTCTGATGTCATTTAATGTGTGAAATTTCGCATTTAATGAACTGTGTGACTTTAAAAAATTTGAAGAAGTTAATAAGTGGCTCGTGTCCCACACCAATAATTCAATCTTACATTAATATATATATATATATATATATATATATATATATATATATATGAGCATGATCTACATACAATGCAATGTGGTATGCATATTTTTTTGTTAATTTATTTCGCAATATGCAATTATTTATTATTTTTCGAAAGTGACCACATCTAATTTCAACATCATTTTATACACATGTGTGTCCATCTCAACATTTTTTTTCATTGTTTTCAAAAATAAAAAAACAAAAGATACCCTTTTGAAGAGGAAGGGATGATGTGTGGGCTATGCATTTTTAAGAAATTTTTGGATGTGTATTTTTTACCTTGCGGATTTTTCTTTGAGGTGCTTTGAAGTTGTTGTTAATTTTTCTAAGTGTAAGTTTTAGAACGAAGTAAAAAAAAACCATATGAATGCCAAAACGCATGCATGATACCTCAATGGATAGATGATTTAGTGATGAATCTATCGGTACAAACTCCGCTCGGTTATGTTCCATGAATGACAGGGTTTACACCCATGGAAGATAAAGAGAAACATTGATTTTCCTCTAAGAGGGATAATTCTCTATTTTTCAGGCCCTCAATCGAGGTATGTAGCTTGATTGAGGCATTCAAATTCCTCGATCAAGGTTTTAAGAGCGGCTTGATAGAGGTTTTATTAAACCCTCGATCGAGGGTCTAATAAAATCTTGATCGAGCTACTGTTAAAACCTTGACCGAGGTAGTTCTGAAACCCTCAATCGAGGTCTTGTTTTTGTTAAAATCGCAAACAAAAATTCCCGGGAATGAACTTAGGAACTGATGAAATTAATGTCATTCCAACTACCTTCCGAACCTCATTTACCACCTGAATTCCTAAAGGAGTTCTATATAAACATAAAACATAAACATGTTACTAATTTTATCCTTCACAATTGACTAACCTATTAGAAACAATGCTTGTGTTCTAATGCAAATTTAACATTGTGTATTGTGTTTACATATTGTTGTAGGTATACATTTGGATTGTTGATCAATAACAATGGGAAGCAAGAAATGTCGAAGTAAAATTTCTAATAGGAATCAAAGCAACACCGAAGAAATAAGAGAGAAATATAGAGAAAGAAAGAGGAAAAAAAGAGCAATTTTGAGAGGAGAAGAAATTGCAAAACAACCTATGATGGGTGAATCAAATTCCATTGCTAACAATATTGGTATGATTTAAAAGTTATGTAATTTTGTATTCATATATATAATTTCATTTTCATAGTGATCTAGTTCATATAATTTTATATTCATATATTCATATAATTTCATATTGCATATTCATATATTCAAATTCATAGCGTTCTAGTTCATATTTTTTATATATATACATGTTGAATTGTTTAGAATTTAATTATAATTTTGTAATTAATTCATAAACTTATATACATTGTATGTGCATGTATATATAGAACCTTCTAAAACCATTATGTACATGTGAAAGAATGGTATGCATTGTGAAAAAAATGAAAAAAATGTTTAACCACTACACTAAATTACATATATACAAAGTAAGTGTATTATAGTATGAGTGACTAGTTGTCCAATGAAATTACAGAATGATTGATGAATATATATAATTATAGTGCATAATATTCTAGCATAATATCTAGTTCTAAATGAATATGCATATATCCATTAGCCTCACATAACCTCACATACAAATGAATTTTATAATTTGACAATATAGTTTCACGTGTAAATGAATTATAATTTGATAATATAGCCTCACATATATATAATTTTTATGTTAAAATTACAAAGATTGTTCTCAATAGGAGTTGATTGCACCATCATAGGTTGACTTGCATCTTCTCCTCTTAACATTGCACTCATTTCCCTCATTCTTTCTATAGCCTTATCTCCCATTTCATCGATTTTAATATGATTTTAATTCCATATTCATATATTCATTTTCATAGTGTTCAAATTCATAATCTATATATATCCTATTACATACTAATATTTCATGTTTTATGTTACACATTACATGTTCTATGTTACACATTGCATATTCTATGTTACACATTACATGTTCTATGTTACACATTGCATATTCTATGTTACACATTACATGGTGTATACATGTACTATGTTGATATTTCATATTGTGCATTGATGGAAATTATTTAAATTTTTCAAATTCAATTAAAAAAATTGGTTATCACTCATATTAATGAACATACAGAAAAATTTCCATAGACCTCCTATAATGATGATAATTAACATTACAATTTGAATTTAATATAGAAACCGTTTGTTGATAACAACTCACATAACTTCAATAGTTGTGTGTACAATGATTATTGAAATATAGTATATGTAGAGTAAACGGAAATCCTTTGTAGAATTTGGTTCAAGGATTTGTACACTCTAAATAAGACCATGAATAATTTATAAAAAATGTTTTTATTGAATATATTGCATGTTTAAATTTATTGATATTTTTTGGGACAAACTAACTTACTAGTGATGCACTTGATTTAACTTAAGAAATCGTCAATAATCATGTACAAATGACTAGGAATCATATGGCTTTAAGCATTGATGACAATGTTGATCTCAAAGAAAATCAATAACTATGACATATTCAAGAATTCATTAGCCTTGAATATGAGATGTAAGAGATCATTGTAAAGATATGAAAACCAATACATTTAGAGAATATTCAAGCTTGTATAAATATTTGCTATTTTTTTAACAAACAATGACAATATGATAAGTAAAATAAAATGTTATTCAACCTTGTATTTATTTGCTAATTTGTTAACAAACAATGGCAATATGATAAACTTAAAATAAAATGTCATTCAAACTTGTATAATTTATTTGCTAATTTTTTAACTAACAATGGCAATATGATAAGTAAAATAAAATGTTATTCTTGAGCTTGTATTTATTTTCTAATTTTTTAACAAACAATTGCAATATGATAAGTAAAATAAAATGAGAATCTATGGTAAAAATTCTCATGGAGATATTAAACAATTATCATTATTTCATCAAAATATTATAGTTTATGCTAGCACGCTTATATGAAGTTATTATTTTTACGAAAAGCGAATTGATTGCAAGAATACACAAGGTTGTCCATTCTATATGTTGGCAGGGGTTTTGGGATAAGGTAGTTGCGTAGAATCGCAGATGTTGCACAAGGTGAAAGACACCCCTCAAGTGGAAGATGGCACACAAGTCGAAGATTAGAATATTTAATGTATTTTGGGTCATATTTTGTAGTTTTGACCACATTTTGTGGATATTGGTCATTACTTTGTAGAGTCAGTTAAGAATTAGTTACAAAGTTATCTAAGTGGACCATGAATGTAAACGTGCAAGCCTATAAGTAGATGTAGAATTGCAAGTGTTAGTACACCTTAGATGATTTTGTGAGCTGAAGTTTGCATGTTATGTTAGATCTACGCATGAATTGAGATTTGTTGATCTGTGAACTATTTTGAGAATTTGTGATTTTGTGAGGAAGTTAATATGAAATGACGAAAGATGAGAAGAATCATTGTGTCTTTTTCTGTTTTCCTATTTTACTGTCTTCTACGACTCAGTTATGAATGCAATGGGTATCTAGGACATGGATTTGTAAATGATGCGATGTTTTTTTGCTTTAAATGATGTTATTTTATTGGATCCATTTGTGCATCTATGTTTTACTGCAGTTATGGTATGATAATCTGATCTGGTGAATGATAATGAGGTTCTGTCAATGCCTGAGTTGGATGATTAGATCAATTGAATGATGTTGTGCTAAAATTGATACGTAGATGCACATTCTCCTCATTCTTTCTGCGGAAACTTGGTTCCATCATCTCTCCCTTGAACATATCAGGTGAGACTTATCCACCCTACGGGTGTTTCTAGACAGGGTAAAACCTGTCTAGGCCGGTGCTCAGGGAGATCGCAGTTGTTTCGGCATTGAAAGAGTGGTAAACCCTATCAACTGGTTTTGTTGGATGATGTTGTGTCAAAAAATGGTTCCGTTTCCCAGACCTGTGTGCGACTAAAGGGAGGACATGTTGTGGCATCTAATGAAACTAGAAATTCAGGATTGGTTCGACCATAAGCTACGAGAATTTGCCGAGAAATAAAATCAGAACCCTCGACTGACAATGGATAAGTGGCTAGAAAAGTACATACACGATGGTCCATAAGATTACTTTTTCTCTGAATTCTTGATCATCTTGTATGATTGGGTGGTGCAGTTGACCTATCACAAGATAAATTTCCAAGGAGGTGACCCAACTTCCTAGACCCCATAATTGATCCAGGAGTTGCAGGAGGTAGATAACAGAGCATCGCGAGATGTTGAAGTATGGCTTGAAAGTGTCTTAGAGGGCTATATCACTGAGTTTGTGGTTGATACAACTAAATCCTATAGGGAAGCAGAATGAGAGTTCTTCAACTAGCCAGAAGGTATGTTTATTTTGTCTTTGCAGTTGTACATTAAGATGCTCATCTGTGAAAAGGGAATATTGAAGATGCACCTTCAGTAGTAGAACTCTGGTGTGCATGGGCTGTGGATACCATGAAGATAGTGGGAGACGAATGGAATTATACGGGGTATATGGGTGCAAGTTATGATGAGACTATGAGGGAAGCCAAGAAAGAGAGTGGTCTTATAAGAGGAGGAGCAAGGTTTCACCGAGGGAAGAGGAAGAGGATAGGGGAAGGTCCTGCTATGACCGAAATGCAAGACCGCGAAGGAATACCACGTGGGACAAAGAGACCTACATTGACAATGAGAATGACCAAGCTATGCCTGAGGAAAAGGTAATATCAATCCCCAGCAACAACGTACCCACACCTCCGTACACACCATTGAAATTAGGAAGAAACATGATTTCAACACCGACGTGTCCAACATGCCAGAAAAAATATAATAGTAGTAGATCAACATCTATAGGAAGAAGGCCCAAAATGGCGGGCAACAAGGAAAAGTTACCTTTATTTCATGGAAATAGGACTAAGGATCCAGAACAGTACTGGTTCCTATGTGAGGTAGTATAGACTGTCAGATAAACTATGGATGATGGAGTCAAGAAGGGCCAATTGGTGACAACTCTTCGGGGTCATGCGCTAGATTGGTTCATGAAATTTGTAAAGTTCCCATGGGGACTCTGGTGAAGACACTGGCTGAAATTAGGAAAGGACTAATTGAATAGTTTAGAAAACCAAAATCTGAAGTACAATACATTACAGAACTGAAGGAAATTAAGAAGTATCCAAATGAGACTATTTGGAATTTTGATCAAAGGTTCAAGATGATAATGGAAAGAGTTAGTTTTGAGATGAGAGACATTCAACATAAATAATGGTTCATTGCAGAATTACTGACTCATATAAGACTACCACTCACACAATAGAAGATTGCGACACAAAGCGAGGCTCTCGAGAATGCAATGAAGTTGGAAGCTTCACCTGTTGGAGAAAATGTAGTCGGTATGAATTAGATTCAGACACAACTGGAAAATATGACACTCCAATTCCAAGATATCAACAAAAGGAAAAGAGCACCACAAAGAAGTTTGGTGTACTTGATGTCGCGCAAACAGACATACCAAGGATAATTGTCCAGACTTGCAAAAACACCTATTGTCGGGAGCGCCAAACCAATTGAGTTTTTGCATCGACATGAAGAGTGTAGATACATGTAGAAGATGGTAATGAAGCTGACGAACCTATACTGCACATTTTGTTTATCTGCTGGGCTTGAATATAAGGATTGTCACGCATATGACCTACTTTAGGAATGAACATATGAATCGTATTATGTGAAGGGAGAGGTAAAACAACTGCATTCACAAGTGGTACAACCACCACCTCAACCACAGTTCGTGTCATAACTACATATACAGTTTGTATCATAGCAACCAAAACAACAGTTTGTGCCACAACCGTAGTATAATAAGATGTATATGGCTCCACAATAACCACAGTATGTTCAATCAGCACAGTATGTTCAGCAGTACTCGAATCCCCCAAAACAACAATTTAATAAACTGCAGTATCAGCAACAAGGAGGAATTCGAGGAGGACAAGGTGGAGGATTTGGTTGAGGAGGAGGATGAGGTCGCGAACCAATGCAATGTTGTAATTGCGAAGTAATGGGGAACTATCTGAGAGATTGTCCACAATTGCAGTGTACGTGTACGTATTGTACCCTGATTGATCACACTATTGAGAACTGTCCACAATTGATCGCGAGGTTGAATGCAAGAAATCTTTCACAGTTGTAGAACTAGAATCAGTTGTAGAATCAAAACCAGTTGCAGAACCAGAATCAACTGTAGAACCAGAACAAGTTACCGATCAGAACTAGAACCAAATTCTAATTCAGAACCAGAATACAAATCAAAATGTGAATCAACCTGTGAATCCATCATTGAATCGTAACCAAGGATCGATGCTTGTGACGATCTTGGTGGATCCCAGAATGTAGGACGTTGATGTCATTGTCATCACATGTGGAGGTGCGACAATTGGAGAAGATAGTCCAATTCCACAAGTCCGGTTAGCTTCTAAAAAGAAAGTACAATTTTATATCAACGAGGAGAAAGATACATTCTTTGAAGCACAAGATGAGATGCACAAAAAATTGGGTAAGTTACCTGTTTATCAAATGCCAACTTATTTTGATTCAAATTTGGAGGCATGACCATCGCTATAACATGGCACCTTGCATAAATTCTTTGAAATTTGATTGTCACTGGAAAGAGATATCGATGCTCTTGCCAAGATTGGGAATCTGTTATATCGACCAACGAAGGGAAAGAAGGACTCTACGATGAACTCTCTACATAATAAAAAGACGGGGAAAGAGATGCGCATGAACATTCACATTGGCAACTATGAAGTAGATTCAATAATATTGGATGTAAGATTAGATGCGAATATTTTTACAAAAGAGACGTGGCAGAAGACCGGGATCCCAACACTGAGTTGGTCTCCTCTGTAGCTGCGATTGTATAACGAATCTAGAGGAATGCCGATAGGGAAAGTTTCGCACCTTGCCATGGAAGTTTAAGGGACGAATAACTATGCTAATTTTGATGTTATCAAAGTTGTTGATGGAGGAGGTTCCTATCGTGCATTGCTGGGGATTGGATGGGTCAATGATAGTATGGAAGTGATCAATTTTAAGATGCATGTAATGACATTGAGAATAAAGGGATCACAGTCATCACTCCAATGGATCCAAATGAAGGGTGAAGGTATATTGATCTAGTAAAACATGAAGTTGTGAGGGGATGAGATCATGCATATAACATTTCAAAATATTGCATCCATCCAAATGTCAATGGGGAACTTTGTAATACTCCAAAAGTTCATAAAAATTTAAAATTTTTCATATGACATAAAATGTTTGCAATAGTTACTATTGAGGAACATTTAACTATTAACGGTTAACCTAAACAAGTTTAAACTAGAACTGATTCTTTTGTTAATTTCTAGTTCTGCTTTTACTTATTTATTTGTTTTCATAAATCATTGTCAAGGATTTGATTTAGCAGGTTATGATTTGGAACAACAGGAAATGAAACATCTATTTGATTACTTAAGTGCTAAGTTTGTTTTACTGTTTTGTGAAAAATATGAAGGAACTTCAGTTGAGTTCGAGGATTACTTAGCTTTTTAGCTAATGCAGTGAAGTGATGCTTCTTTTACAGGTCTTATACAGGTAAGACATTTTGTAACCAGTTTCCAGATCGAGATTATTATCTAAACTAGTATACAATATAATGCTAGTAAATTTATTTACTTTACATCTTTTATCAAAATGGATGAGGTATCGTTGATCTGTATATTTATGTTTTAGTTAGTTTTCTTGTAGATATAAGTGCTTAGGAAAACTGACATAATCCAGTTGTTCTTCCATTTTGCTTCAACTATAAAAAATGATTATCAAACTTTTATCTATCTATTATCAGTTTAGGTCCTGTATGTAATCCTAGTGAAAATTAAATCGTAAAATAGGTCCTTTAATACCTTATTACTTGATACTATGGTAATTCTAAGGGTATTTATTTCAACAATATTAAATGCTATGTAAACTATGTAAACTAAATATAGATATAGTCATATAATATTCAACATAAGACTAAAGATGTCATGCAGAAACAGACTTCTAAATGCTTAGGTATTTATCAAGTAAAAATATAATATTATGAATATTATATTGATAAGTAATAGTGTTAATACTTTGTGTAAGGAGTGAAATATTATTTGCTATAAAATCCATTCAACCTAGATTTCACATGACTTCATCTCTTTAGGAAATACGATGTAATCATTATTATTTCCGTATATCAAAGTTATGTTTATAAATACTTACATTAAGAAAGTAAGCTATGAAACTATCTATTGTTGCGAGCTTATACACATAAGTGCTTTAACAAAAAAATGCCCTAAGTTTCTTTACAAGGTCTTTTACAAAATCCATAGTTCCTTATAGGGTGATGTTTGTTATTCTAACAATGTTAATGATTTCCTTTCATAAGTTCTTTCCCATATACATGGTTAATAGAAACAAACCCTAGTATAAGAATGGACTATTTCCAATATTATTTCCTTTAGTAATATAGCATGCATATTATAATTTTTTGAAATATTATTCTAATGGAGAAATGGTTATAATATGCATACTAAAATGAAAAAAATATTAAATGTTATGAAAAGGTTTTTAACCATAGTTTATATGTATAACACTATTGTGTGCAGGTTGCTCCAAAGGGGTTTCGAACTATAATACAAAACCAACATTTCACAAATATATCCCAAGCCACGTGGTCGCTGCTTGTTGGTTAGGTTTTGTTTGCTTGGAGGTTCATTATAAAACTATTCTAAAACCCTAAAAAATCACATTCTCACTTATTGTTCTTTTTATGGCAGTGGAGAGTAAGAGCTGCAGGCTCATGGCTGCATGGCCTTACTGTCACTCCCTTGAATCTGTATAAATATCCTTGCCATTTCATTTTTCTTTTGTGTATGAGGTTCATGTGGGCACTGCCTTCCTCTAAGGGTGAGGTCGTTTTCACCATTAAACTAGCTTTGTGGGTGATGAAATATGTCATGGTTACTGTGTGGGATTGAACTTCGGTTCATTGTGGCATATCCTTGTAACTTGAACCATCTCGTCCAAGCCTTCCAAATATTCCTTTGTTTTAGCTCGAGTTGCACAAATTGTGGCTAATGTTTTAGTTATACTTTCTGCTACACAACAAGGACAAGGAAAACTTATCCAGGTATGAATTATTTCAGTTTTAAACCCTTCTTGCACTGTTAAAATTTTAAAGTCTTCATTAATTTTAGGATTTTAATAGGGTGCCCGCAAGAAGCTACTACCCAAATATGATACAATGGGAGCGTGCGAGCAAAAAAAAAACAAGAACGCGCACACACCCCTAGAGGCGCGCACATGCTCCTGCTTCGGTAGTGGTGAAATTTCATGCCGGATTTCCAATGTGGACAACAAGAGTGCATGCATGCTCTTAATGACATGCGTGCACGCATATGTGGACACACACACATGTTTTTTGTGATCGCATAGAGGGAAGCGTGCGCGTCCCTATGTTTAAAAAAATAATTAACAGTTTTGTTTTGTTCATCATCATCATTTCATTGAAAATGCTTGAAAATAAAATCAAAGCAAAGTTTCACCCAAACCTATCATCATCATCATCATCATCATCATCATCATCATTGTTCCTCATCATCATCATTATCATCATCATCATCCTCCTTGTCATCATCATCCTCACCATTGTTGTCGTCATCATAATCATCATCATCATCCTCATCATCATCATCGTCATCATATTCATCATCCTCATCATCATCGTCACCATAATTGTTCATCATCATTGTCATCATCATCATCATCATCATCATCATCATCATCATCATCATCCTTCTCCTCCTCCTCCTCCTCCTCATCCTCATCCTCATCACCATCATCATAGTCATCATCCTCCTCATCTTCATCATCATCATCCTCCTTATCCCCATCATCATCATCATAGTCATCATCCTCATCGTCATCATTGTCATCATCATCATCATCATTACCATAACCATCATAGTCATCATCATCCTCATCATCGTAATCATCATCATAATCATCATCATAATCATTGTCATCATAGTCATATTATTCATGATCATGATCATCATCATCGTCGTCATCGTCGTCGTCATCATCATCATCATCATAGTCATCATCATCGTCATCATCATTGTTCATCATCATCTCTATGGTCATCATGATCATCATCCTCATCATCCTCATCATCGTAATCATCATCATAATCATCATAATTATTGTCATCATAGTCATAGTCATCGTGGTCATCATCATCATCACCATCATTGTTCATCATCATCGTCATCGCCATCATCATCATCATCATCCTCATCATCATCATCATAGTCATCATCCTGATCATCATCATTGTCATCCTCCTCCTCCTCCTCCTCATCATCATTGTTCATCATCATCATTCCATTGCAAATGCTTGGAAATAAAATCAAAGCAAAGTTTCAACTAAACCTATCATGAGTGTTCCTCATCATCGTCGTCATCATCGTCATCCTCATCCTCATCCTCATCATCATCACCATCATTGTTCATCATCATTGTCATCATCATCATAATCATCATCCTCATCCTCATCATCACCATCATTTTTCATCATCATAGTCATCATCATCATTGTCATAATCAACATCATCATCCTCATGACCATAATCATCATAATCATCGTCATCATAGTCATAGTCATCTGATCATCATCATCATCATTGTTCCTCATCATCGCCATCATCATCATCATCCTCATCATCATCATTATCATCATCACCATCATTGTTCATCATCATAGTCATTATCATTCTCATCATCATCATCGTCGTCGTCATCAACATCATCATCCTCATCATCGTAATCATCATAATCATTGAAATCATAGTCATAGTCATCGTGATCGTCATCATCATCATCATCCTTATCCTCATCATCATCATCATCACCATCATTGTTCATCATCATAATCATCGCCATCATCATTATCATCATCATCATCCTCATCCTCATCATCCTCATCATCATCATCATAGTCATCATTCTCATCATCATCATTGTCATCATCATCCTCATCATCATCATTGCCATCATCAACCTCATCATCATCATCATTGTTCATCATCTTCATTCCATTGCAAATGCTTGAAGATAATATCAAAACAAAGTTTCAACTAAACCTATCATCGTCATCGTCGTCATCATCATCATCATCATTGTTCCTCATCATTGTCGTCATCATCGTCGTCGTCATCATCATCATCATCATCATTGTTCATCATCATTGTCATCATCATCATCCTCATCCTCATCCTTGTCATCATCATCATAGTCATCATCCTCATCATCATCATTGTCATCATCCTTATCATCATCATCACCATCATTGTTCATCATCATCGTCATCATCATCATCATCATCATCATCATCCTCATCATCCTCATCCTCATCATCATCATCATAGTCATCATCCTCATCATGATCATTGTCATCCTCCTCCTCCTCCTCATCATCATTGTTCATCATCATCGCCATGGTCATCATCATCATTCCATTGAAAATACTTGAAAAAAAATCAAAGCAAAGTTTCAACTAAACCTATCATCATTATCATCATCATCGTCGTCGTCGTCATCATCATTATCCTCATCATCGTCATTGTCACCATTGCCATCATCATCGTCATCCTCATCCTCATCCTCATCCTCATCATCATTGTCATCATCCTCATCCTCATCTTCATCATCATCATCATTGTCATCATCCTCATCATCACCATCATTGTTCATCATCATCGTCATCGTCATCATCATCGTCGTCATCATCATCATCCTCATCATCCTCATCATAGTCATCCTCCTCCTCCTCCTCCTCCTCCTCCTCATCATCATCCTCATCCTCATCATCATCATCATAGTCATCATCCTCATCCTCATCTTCATCATCATCATCATCATCATTATCATCACCGTCATAGTCATCATCATCCTCATCATCGTAATCATCATCACAATCATTGTCATCATAGTCATACTATTCATGATCATGATCATGATCATGATCATCATCCTCATTGTCATCTTCATCATCATCATCATCATAGTCATCATCATAGTCATCATCACTGTTCATCATCATCGTCATGGTCATCAGCATCATGGTTATCATCATCATCATGGTCATCATCAACATCATCATCCTCATCATCATAATCATCATCATGATCATCATAATCATCATCATCATAGTCATAGTCATGATGATGATGATGATGATGATGATGATGATGATGATCATCATCATCATCATTGTTCATCATCATCGTCATCACCATCCTCATCATCATCCTCATCATCATAGTCATCAGCCTCATCATCATCATTGTCATCCTCCTCCTCCTCCTCATCATTCCATTGCAAATGCTTGAAAATAAAATCAAAACAAAGTTTTAACTTAACAGATGCGCGCACGCGTGTTCAAAACAAATTTTTAACTTAACAGATGCGTGCATGCATGTTCAAAACAAAGTTTTAATTTAACAGATGTGTGCACACATGTTTAACGCGCATGCACTTAGAAGCGCGAGCGCACTTCTCGTGCGTGCGCGTTACATTTTAAACTACGTGCACGCGTGATTTAAATTTAGAATTTTGGTGGGCACCCTTTTTCCAACCTTCATGGTGGATGACTTGGCTGCTTTGGTTTTAGGTTTGGGTTGCCAAACCAAGTGGTTTGGACTGTCTTATGACATAAAACATGTTTTGTACCACTTCTCCTATTTCGTGCATGATTTTGCATATGCCACGCTTGTCCACTGCTAATGAAAATTCACACACTTGTGTAACTTTGTCTGTAGATTCTGAGTGTGCAATTTTTATTTAAATCTATTATTTTTTTCTATTTTTTATTTAATTTTAAATGGACTAACGTCAATCTAACACAAAGGGTAGGCTATTTTCTTCGGCTATAACTTTTGATTGTCTTGCCTATTTAGAAAATGGAAAAGAACCCACACAAGAAGACACAAATACCTACATCTTAAAAAAAATATCGTTCATTGACTATGTTAAGACAAAGATGTCGTGGACCAATGCTCGACCTTGTCATTTTAGGGCATCACTGACTTCCTTAATCTAAATATATATATATGGAAAAATAACGCTGCACTAGACACACCTGTTATCTACAACTCTATATAATTTTTTTCACAAAATTCCACCATTTGCATACCAAACGAGTGGACCAACGCAAACATATTCATTATTTTTTGGAAAAAAAATAACATACCAACCTTAGAAGAACCTCGTTTTTTGGGATTTATACTTAGTTTCAATAAATAAAATTTTTACATTACGGAAGGTAATTCAATTGTCCATGTTTCATATTCTTATGCCATATTCCAAAAAGTTGTGTAGGTACCTCTAATATTGATTTTTGACGTTCAAATTTCTGTTTTTTTAGATGTCCATTGCAACGGACGCGTCATAAGTGACCAGCATTAGCTTGCACCAGCCCAACATTCTGTGGGTTCTTTGTTTGTGTAGGCTTTCAAACAGGATGCTTGTGCTGAAAGACACCACAAAAAGGGGCTCCACATTGGCGTTCATATTGGTAAGCCTCGGTCTCTCCTGAGGTTTCTCCTGCATTGGTTGTATGGTGTTTTTAGTTGATACTGTCGTCTTGGTTCTTGGGTTCCTGCTCAGCCATGGCTACATTATGATATATTTTCTTTGGAAGGCTATGTGGCCGAGACTGTGATGTGTATTTATGAAATATTTGAAGCCCTAGTGGTTGTCTCGTGTTGGAATATTTTGGGGATTTCACAGCCGTGACTTGATAAATACTTATGTGGCCTTCTTGGCCCTAGTTTTGATTACAGAGTATGTTATTTTTTTTTATCAGGATTTTAAACTATGACTTTGTTGTAAAAAGGCCATTAGGCCGTAACTGATATGTTTACAGTAGTGGTTAGGGTTTAAATGCTATTTATATTTTGAATAAGCTTGGAAGCTTACTGTTTTGTAACTTATATAATTGATAATATATATAACGTGTTTTTAAGAAAAAGATGGCATGCTAAGAGATTTTTATCTGTTCTGGTTTATCTACAATTCTTTTTAAATTAACCCTAACAGATTTATTGTTACTGCAATTGATATTTGTTTTGATTATGTTTAAAGGAGAAATGAAATTTTGAGAGAGTTGGTTTTTAGAACATAATTTGATTTTTTTTACTGTCAGTAAACAATTACTTTAGTAAATAGATAGAAGAAAAGTTGAATAAACAACCTAATTCTTTACTGTATCTCATGGGTTAGAATAATTGAAAGGTATTTACTTAATTTCTCTTAGTTCATAATTACCATACAACTTTAATAATTTTTCTTGTAAAAAATGTATTTAATTTTGTATATTTATCTATTAGATAATTGTGGTTATACAAATGAAGAAATGTATGCTTTAATTAGTTTATGGGTGAAACTCGATAATTCCTCTGCTAGTAAAGAGGAGGTAATGATAGTTATATTTGACAGTTTCTTTAAAATAGGTTTTATTTTTAAAACCTTAATTACTTTTAAATTATTACAGAGTTTAATATTTGATTATAATGTTATTCAAGTTACATTTTTACTTAGATTAATGATGAAGTTATCTAAGTAATTTCTAGCCTCATTTTACTGTTTCTTTAAGTTAATCGTGCTTATTTATTTTCTGTTTTTATAATGTATTTTAATTACTATAATAATAGTCTTATAGTAAGTAATCTATCTACTGTGTAAATAAATACACAGACTAAGTATATATATGTTTTTAAATTTTTCCTAGAGACAAATTTGTTTATTTTATGACATTGTATTCTGTCTAAGTAAAACATCTGAAAATAGAAAGGAATAACATACTTATGATTAACTCTTATGAAATCTATAGAAAGTAAATAAACACATTCAAGCATACTTCATTTGATTCTTTATCAAATTTTAATCTAACCTACTGTACTAGAGTACTACCTTTAAAAAGGTGTGGAAAAATACAATTAGGTATTTTTTAATCTATGAGTAAAGATGGATATTATTCTAATAATTTACCCTACTCTATATCTAATCCATCACTGACTATCTTTTCACAGTAGAAGGTTTCATTTACCAATCCTAAATACAGAAGAACATAAGCATAACACATTTTTACTTAAATTCAATCCTCCTTCATCCTAAATATGCAATTAGAAACTAGATAAATCATGTAGAACTTGGAAATGTAGAAGAGGTGACAACAGCTTAAGGAACCTGTTCCTCCCAACCAAGTCCTGGATATAGCTAGCCTGCAAATATCAGGACCCCCGAGCTTGTCTTCTGGTCCACCTACTAGAAGTATTGGGTGAGAGATCTAGTTTAGTAATCCTCTACAACTCTACTGAGTATTCGACAATAAATCTATTCTCCTTGCAGTAGTATGAACTCAGCTTAGAATAGATGCACTAGTTCAGAACTTCAACACTTTTCACTCAAAAAAACTTCTGCTAGTCCCATCCATCGAATTTTCTTGTGCACTTCATTCACTCAGATTTTTCACAAGTCAAGAATGAGCAGCCTCAGCTGTCTTCAATGGGAATTTTGATTAGCATGCCCAGGTATTTTGGGTTAGTTTTCACTTGATGAGCCACCTGCTCTTGTTCCACTTTCTTGGGGAACATGACCAAAAAAATAGGGAAGTTGCCTCCTGCAATAGCTAGAAGTAGTTTGAGCATGCTGCCAAGTGTCAATCTACTCTCAACCCAGCCTACTCCACCAAGTGACCAATAAAACACTCATTTAACAGCCTCCTTAATCTGTTGTCTCATCTTTCATTTATTAATTAATAAAATATTCAACAATTACATTCAGTTATCTTTGACCTCACTTGGTCATTAATTACAAAATTTATAATAAAATATAACATAATGTTTCTTAAAACATAAAATCTTTTGCAATTTGGGGCATGTGACATACAAACCCCCTTAAATTATAACATCATCCTCGATGTTATTTATTCTTCGTCCTCATAATTGCCCTGGAACAGAATTGGATATACATCTCGCATATGACTCTCCAATTCCTAGGTGGCTTCTTCTGGACTAAGGTGTTTCCATTGCACCTTCACCTGACCAATGGTGCGATTCCGAAGTAAGATCTCCCTCGTTTCGAGGATACAATCCCATTCCACCAGAAAATATCCTTCGGGTTCCACTTGCACATTATTCTAATTTATAATATGAGTTGCATCATGTACATATTTTTTTAACACATAAATATGAAAAACATTATGAACCTTCAAATTTGGAGGTAAAGCCAATTGATATGCAAGCTGTCCTATTCTGGACACTATCTCAGAAGTTCCACAATATTGGGGTGCTAACTTAGCACAACTTCCTAATCTCAGAGAACTCTTTTTATGCCTTACCTTTATAAAGACATTTTCACCTACCTGGAACTCTTTTTGAGTTCGTTTAAGATCTACTTGACTTTTCTGTTTGTCTTGTGCAACTTTTAAGTTACCTTGCACCTATTTTACAATTAATTCCATCTCTTTCAATAATTCAGGTCCTAATACTAACCTATCAACTGGGTTACTCCATGAGATGGGGGTATTGCACTTCCTTCCACACAAAATTTCAAATGGACTGTATCTTGCTGAAGCTTGGTAGTGATTGTTGTAAGCAAACTCTACCATGTGTAAGTAATCTTCCCATTTACCTGGTTTTCCTTAACATACATTCTTAGCATATCTTCCAACACTTGATTCACTCTTTCATTCTATCCATCCATCTGGGGATGAAAAGAGGTACTAAAATTTAAAGTAGTATTCAGGCCTTTAAACAAAGACTTCCAGAAATTGCCCATAAACTTAGGGTCTCTCTTTGAAATTATAACTTTCGATATTCCATGTAAATGAAATATCTATTTCATGAATATATCAGCAATATTAGAAGCCTTGTAAGTGGTTTTTATAGGTATAAAATGAGCGTATTTACTAAGTTTATCAACGATTACCATTATTGAGTCATTTAGATTTTGATTTCTAGGTAGACCTGTAATAAAATCAAGACTGATTATTTCCCACTTCCAGCTAGGGATAGGTAATGACTGGATGCTGGTGTTTAGTCTTAACTTGTTGACATTCAAAACACTTGGCAATGTATTCTTCCAGTCCATTCCTCATGTTTGGCCAAAAATAATCCTTCTGTAACATAGTTACAGTCTTATGATAACCAGGATGTCTTGAGTAAGGAGTCTTATGAATTTCATTTAAAATCAATAACTTAATGTTAGGTACATTAGGTATATACATCCTGTCTTTATATAGTAATAATATTTTTTCATTTAGACTATACCCTGTACTTAAACTTTCAGTTAAATTTTTTGTTACTTTTGCTTGTAATTTTTGATAGTTTTCATCCAATCTCACTCCTTCCTCTAGCTGTTCTTCTAAATCTATTTTATAAGTGTTGATTGCTGCTACAAAATTTAGTTTTGTATTTTTTCTTAGAGTAACAACAACCTTATTTATTTTCCCTTAATATGTTGGATTTCAAAACCATACTCGCTAAGGAAAGCTAGCCACCTAGCTTTCCTTACGTTTAAGTTATGTTGATCCAAAAAATATTTTAACCCTTTATTATCTGTCATTAATATAAATTTTCTTCCTATTAAGTGATGGCGCCACATATTCAAGGCATGTATGACAACATCCAACTCTAAATCGTAGGTTGCATAGTTTTTCTCATGAATCTTAAGCTTCCTAGACTCATATGCAATTACGTGTCCTTCTTGAGTTAAAAATCCACCTATACTGTCATTGCATGCGTCAGTGCATACTATAAAATATTTATTAGGATCATTAATTCTTAAGATTGGTGCAGTAGTTAGTAATGTTTTTAATTTTTAAAACTTTCTTCACACTTTTGAATCCACTCGAATTTCTTCCCTTTCTTCTATAAAGAAGTTATGGGATTTGTAATTCTTGAAAACCCTTCAATGAATCTTTTATAATAGCCAATAATCCCCATGAATGACTGTACGTCAGTTACATCCTTTGGGACTGGACATTCTTCAATTGATTTTATCTTTTCTAGATCAACTGAGATCCCTTCTTTAGTTACTACATGGACCAAGTACTGTATTTTATCCTTAAAGAAATCACACTTACTAAATTTAGCATAAAGCTGATGTTCTCGCAATTTCTGTAAAACAAATTTTAAGTGCTCCTTGTGTTCTTCTTTAGACTTAGAATAAATTAGAATGTTGTCAATGAATACCACCACAAATTTATCAAGGTATTTGTGCAATACATTATTCATTAGGCACATGAAGACAATCGGGGCATTAGTAAGCCCAAATGGCATAACAACAAACTCATAGTGACCATATCTGGTCCTAAAAGCTGTTTTAAAGATGTCTTCATCTTTGATTCGGACCTAGGGATAACCAGATCGTAAATAAATCTTTGAGAATATAGTTTCTCCATGTAGCTGATCAAACAGATCATCTATATGGGGCAATGTATATCTATTTTTAATGGTCATTTTATTAAGTTGACGGTAATCTATACATACATGTAGAGTACCGTGCTTCTTTTTAATGAAAATAACAGGTGCTCCCCAAGGAGACACACTGGGTTTGATATAATTCTTATCAATACGTTATTTTAATTGTGATTTTAATTCATTTAATTCTAATATATTCATCTGATAAGGGGATTTTGAGTTGGGCACTACACCAGGTACCAACTCAATAGTGAAATCTAACTCCCTCTTCGGAGGCAGTCCCAAAATTTCTTCCAGAAATACATCTGAATACCCCCTCAGGATTGGAATATCTTCCAGTTTTAGTTTATCTTCATTATTAGTATGTTCTTAATTAATTACAGATACAACACAGGCTTTACAACCCTTCCTAACAACTCTCTTTAATTACAAAGGAGAGATTTTTCTGATAGCTATTTTCCTAGGGATTCCTCTTACGTTTACTATTTCTCCTTCATTATTTACGCAAGTAAAAGTTTTATCGAAATTGTTCACAACTATTCTATGCTGTTCTAACTAGTCCATATCAATTAACATATCATAAGAATGTAAAGGAAGTACATTAAGCTTCACAGAGGTTTCAAACTGATCAATGTTTACAATACAATATTTTACAAAACTAATCACTTTTCTTTTTGCTCCAGTAGCTAGCTGAACTAACCATGGCTTTGTAAACTTTTCTACTAATAACTTGCATTTTTCTACTAAATCAGGAGAAATATAAATTAAGCTAGCCCCTAGGTCAATTACGATAGATATAAGTGTTTGATTTAGCTTACTGTCCAATTCCACCATGGAAGTTTGATAATACGCCTTCCTGTTTTCCAGTGTTGTGTTGATCCTGGGCATTGTCCTTGCTAAATCACCAACAGTCATCTCCTCCTGCACTGTATGTATGTTGCTGACAGTCTTCTTTCAGTTAGGACAAACTGATGCATAATGAGGCCCATTACACTCCCAACATTTTACTTGTTCTTTAGGTACGAAACCTAAAATTACGGTTAGGTACAAAACCTTTCTTCTTTTGTTCAAAATTATTAGATCTTTTAGCCTTCCAGTTTGACATACTTTCCCTTTTGTGGTTCTATTCATAGCAAAAATTCTCCTTTCGCATAGCCTCCTTTAAGGTTTTTGTATTATCGTATTCAATTCTGTCTTTTATATGAAAATGTAAACAACTTAGAAACCATTGTACCTTAGGCTTTTCGTCCACAATTTAAGGCACGTAATGTAGTAGAGATAAAAATTTACTGTTTAATTATTTCATGTTCATTGTTCCTAGCTTTAGTTCATAAAATTCCTTAGCTCTCTCTTCGTAGTACTGTTCTGACAAGAACTTATTTTTAAAGTATTTCTTAAAGGTACTCTAGTTAATTTTCTTTTCCCTAATACCTTTTACTTGTTTTAGGTCCTGCCACCAAATATATGCCTTCCCAGTTAGGTTGTAAATGGCCATTCTTTATTTTAGATGATTAGAGTAATTGTAGATTTGAAAATACTTCTTCATCCCCGACAGCCATGATTGAGCCTCTTCTCCTTTCTAAGTTTCACCATTGAAAGTTGGTTGTTTTATTTTCTTAAATTCTCATGAAATTTCTTCACAAGGCTTAAATTTTCTTTTTCTTGAATGGTAATTATCTTCACTACTATCAGTAGTGTACTGATAATTCTTCCACTACTACATTTCGATCCAAAATCTGACGGCGCGTGGATTTTTTCTTTTAACTGTACCAAAAATCAGAAAGATAATTTTTTTTTTTTGAAATGGTGGTCATAAGAATCGCTTAAGCGACGGCTAGTCTCATAAGCGTCGCTTAAGCGACGGCACATAAATTGGTCAATCATTTAATAAAATACACTTAATTGGTTAATTATTTAAAATGGAAAGCGCCGTCGCATATCCGACCCATCGGTTTATTTTCCTACACACACTCATATAAATAGATGTACGCCTAGGCTCATTATCTCACACCATCAGTCTCGCACTTATCTCTTGGACAAGAAATGCGAAATTCCTAAGGGTTTTTTTTTGGCCTTGTGCTTTTGTGGAGATCTTCCCACTTGGTCTTGGATTTTGGCCTTGCTCTTTTGTGGGGATCTTCCCACTTGGTCTTGGATTTTGGTCTTGCTCTTTGGTCTTGCTCTTTGGATTTGGTTCTAACCCTTGTGGAAAAGAAGACTCATCATATACTTGGGTTTGCTCATACTTTGTTCTTAGGGTTTGAGTAATAAAATGCCACGTAACAATAATGTTACAGGTCATCAAGATCCGACAGAACAAAATCGACAATTGCTTGCTAGGTTGTGGATGGAGTGGAAAGAAGGGGTGATGGAAAATGTTATTGTCCTTGCAGTCGATGTAGGGGATTTAATACGGGAAGGTTACTGATCAAAACAACTAAAAGACATTGTAGAGAACATGGACATCTTGAGGGGGGGCATGAATATCATCCATTGGTAAGTCAATATAATTCATGATTATATATCATGCGGTCTTTATATTGTGAGTTTTTGTAATTGTATATTGTATCATTTTTATTTTTGTAATTACTTAATCGACATGACTAACATTCTTTGTTTGATGTTTTAATTGTAATTATAAATAAAGGGCCTCCTAGGGCTGTTCCGAACATGGAGAATGTGGTAATTACGAAACAACTAGTGCAGGAGGAACATCAATATGCAGGTCCTGCGAATACTGATCATGATCAAGTTAATGATGACATGGAATTAGACGATGATCATGACAATAACATAATTGAGGATGATGGTGCAAATGCATTAATCAATGATGCATTTAATGTTAGAATGGACAATGATCAACCTCATGCGCCGCCAATTGATGACTTTGAAGATTTTCATGATTTACCTACACTTGAGAAGGCAGATGAACCGCTTTTTGAAGGCTCCCACATAAGTGTTCTCTCTGCTGTGTTGCTGATAATGAACTTGAAGGTTAAGCATGGTTTTTCAAACACAGCCATCGCACTAGTGTTAAGGTACGTATGTGATTATATGTTTCATCGATCGCATATATATGATTTGATTTATGTTGCTATAATATTTGTATTGGTATACGTACTTCATCATAAAAATAATAAGGATGTATTTGTTGTCGTTAATATTATGCTCTTCAAATATTTATATTAACCATTTTTTTTAAATTTGTTGTAACAGTTTGATAGGTGAATATTTGTTACCACCATCAAATAAATTACGTCACACATACCGAGATTTAAAAAATGTCATGAACTATGTTGGAATGGACTATCAAGCAATTGATGCATGTCTTAATGATCATATTTTATATTATAATCAGTATGAGTTTGCAACAGAATGCCCTATATGTCATAGCAGTAGATACCGAACAGATCAAGTAACCAGAAAGGTGTCTCGTAAGGTTCTTCATTATATTCCCATTATTCCACGCTTGCAACGACTGTTTAGGTGCAAAAACATAGCACAATTTATGGATTACCATGCACGGAATAGAAGTGGAGATGATATTCTTCGGATGCCCGTAGATGGTTCTGCATTTACAAACATAGAGGAAAAATGGCCACACTTTAAAGAAGAACCTCTTAATGCTAGAATTTCTTTGGCAGTGGATGGTGTCAATCCATTTAAAGAGATGAGATCTACTTGCTCAGTTTGGACTGTTTTTGTTATCAACAATAAAATTCCTCCATGGATGTCAATAAAGAGGGAGCATATAATGTTGTCAATGATTGATCCAGGTATAATTTGTACTTTAGAACAATGTTTTTTTAATGCATTAGTATTTAATTTGTCATGAAGATCAATGTTGTTGCATATTCATGTCATATATATATTTCATTTACTTATATGTATTGTATTTGTTGTTTTCTTTTAGGTAAGTACATAGTTAAAGATATGAATGTATATATCGAGCCTCTTGTTGATGAACTAGTTAAGATATGGAATGGTGTCACTATGTATGATGTCACTAGACCAGTAGGGCAAAGGGAATTTCAATTCCATGCAATGCTTGCCTGGACAATTCACGATGCTCCAGGGCTAACATATTTTTGTGGTCTTCAAACAAAGGGAAAATTTCCATGTCCAGTTTGTGGTCCCAAGACGAAATATCGTTATTCAAATATTTTGTCAAAGGAAGTGTTTGATGAGTATAGGCACTTCCTCTCTAAGAATCATAGGTATTGAACTATCGAAAACCATCTTTTTAATGGGAAAGAGGAGACCATATTAAAACCACAAAGAATGACACCTCACATATGGAAGTTGCAATATAATAGAAATCGTCAAGGTACGATTCAATTTGTCTATCTTATATATTCATATTGATCATCTCTTATATGTACCTTTTAATGTTTTATTTTGGATTATATTAATTTTTTTTACTGTAATATACGACATTTTAATCTCTTTAACTTATATATTGATTACTGATGGTTTGCATGAACATCATGAAGGTGTAAATGGGCTTCCATGAGGAATGAAAAGTTATCCCAAACAATTTAGTAGGTTTCCTTACTATGAGCACTTACTAGTTCTTCATTTGTTTGATACAATGCATATCGGAAAGAATGTAGCTGAAACACTATGGTGAATATTAGATGGAAGGAGTGACAAAGAAAAAATTGTCAAAATTTGCAATGACATTCATGAATCCAATCATGCAATGAAAGATATCATTGAACATTTAAACAACGATGGAGACCAAATTAATATAAGGTCACTTCCATGGTTATTGACTGAGCAACAAAGCAAGGCGGTAAAAGAAGTGATACAAAAAATAAAATTTTCCACAGGATTTTGTTCGAACATAAAGAATATCTTAACAAGGAAAGGTGATTTTGGCGGGGTAAAAACGCATGATTGGCATATCTTCATTACGGTAATTATATTTCTGGTATATATATTGGTATATTACAATACTGCATGTTTTTGGTTTACTTTTTTGCTTAATTTTGAAAAATATATTGATGAGACGTGTTCATTGTTACAGTATGTTCTACCTATATCTCCCCTAGACAACTTTGACAATAATGTCAAACAGGTCATATATGATCTTGGAAAATACATGAGGTAATTAGAAACAATATTTTTCACGCATCATCATGTAATTTGTTTGATTCGTTGTATAACTTATATGAATTGACATTTGTTTTAGTCAATCATGTAGATTTGTACTACAATGTTAAATTTTCGTCGTTAAATGATATCATTATTT
>LPNX010069990.1:682944-797759 GCA_001517045.1 Pseudotsuga menziesii | reverse complement strand
GGCAAATCCCCCATAGGTGTAAAAAGCTGATCCCAAATCTATCAAGGACCCCACGAATTAGCAAGGGAGCATAGGCAAGCTAAAGAGTGGTCAAATGGCATATCATACATGCTTTTTCATGGAGGAAAGAGTGGAGGAGGAAGAGGCAACAAAGCTGATTCACCTCACCTAGTCTTGCTTTCATATGTGCCTTAAAACACTGAAAAAGCAGGCAATAAAGCAGAAAAAGCAGAAGGGCACCTAGGAGGCCAGGAATAAAGCAGATTTGATTCCTAAGGCTTTCCCAAGTGCTACATGAGTCAATAATGACAAGTTTGACCTCTATGGATAGGCAATTAGCAACTTGAACATGGTGGGACTCATGGACTAGGCAAATAAGACAAAAATAAATGAATTAATGTCTAAGTGGGTAAATACTATGGGTTGATTATTCTAACATTCTCAAAGAAAAATTAGAAGCTTTTGAAAAGTTCAAAATATTCAAAGCAATGGTTGAAAATGAAACAAATCAGAAAATCAAGTGTCTTAGATCAAACAATGGGGGGAGTTTACCTCAAATGATTTCAATGAGTTTTGTGAGATACATGGGATCAAAAGACAATTTTCATATGCAAATACTTCTTAGTATAATGGTGTTTTTGAAACGAAGAATAGAATAGTCCAAGAAGCTGCCAGAACAATGCTTAATGAAGGAAAGTTGTAAGATGCATTTTGGAGAGAAGAAATATACACAACTTTCTATATAATTAATAGAGGAAAACTCGTAGTGAATAAGGAAAAGACTCCTTATGAAGTATGGTATGGAAGACCAGCCTCAGTCAAGTATTTTAGTGTATTTGGAAACAATCGCTAAATTAGAAGGAACAAGGATGATCTTGGCAAGTTTGATTCTAAGATTGATGAAGGAATATTTTTAGGATATTCATCCACCAAGAAGGCATATAGATGTTACAATAAAAGGCTACAGAAGATCATAGAAATTGCAAATGTAAGAATAGATGACATAAAACCAAGAAGGATAAGAAGTCATGATGGCTATGTAAGTACAAATGATGAAGAAAAGGAATACCTTCAAAAGGATGCAAGTATTCATGATGAAGAAGAAGAATTAGAGGAGGAAGATATGCAGGAAAGTCAAGAATATTCTCCAATATCTGATAAAAAAACTCCATCTAGAAGAGTACAAAATGATCATCCTGAGACATAGATCATCGGTGATAAAGATGTTGCAGTTAGTACAAGGAGACAACTACTATTTAATGAACAAGCCCTGTGGCAGGGATTTCTCCTTGCTACAGGGGCAGGAATGGCTCCCTTCCGTCTATAGGACGGAAGGGTAGGTTCCTGCTTGAAAATGCATGAAAAATAAATAGAACAGAAAGGAATAAAAGAAACAAAAATAAATGGTCATGAGCCCCTCTGCAAACAAGGTTAGGGCTCCACTCCTAGAACCTACGAATGACTAATAAACAGTAACAAACCTACAAAACATGTTAGAAATAAACCTGCAAGAAGAATATAAAAAACTTGCAAACAAACGATGGGTTAAACAAAAGAAAAGAAATGAAACAAAAAACACAATTATACCTCTTCTTTGGTGCAATGGGCCACCATGCCCTAGCTGGAGGAAGCACTTCTCTATCTCACTCAGCAATGAAGGAGCTATGGCTCAATGGGGAAGATGAGTGGAAGAGAGGGGAATGTGGGTGGCTTGAGACGAAAAGAGTCTTAAGGAATCCATGGGCAGCATAACAGTATGCAAGAGAAGGGTCATTTGAGAGTGACCCCCACCCCTCATTTTTATAGATTTTCTGGGGACTTTTAGGGTTTTAAGCCCTTGGTCAAGGATTTAGCCCCTTTTTTGGGCTTTTAGCCCCTTTCGCCCTAACTTTATCTCCTTTTAGGGTTTTAGGCTCCTTTGAGGGGTTTTAGCCCCTTTTTGGAGGCTTTATCCCCTAGGAGAGTTATTTAGGCTCCTTTTGGGGGTTTTTAAGCCCTTTTACTCATTTTTATGCCTTTTTGAGGGTGTGGGGGTCTAATGGGGTGATACGAAGGTCATGCATGGGTGTCCTTGGGTGGTGTAGGCCATGTAGAGCTGAGTGAGGGATTTTTTGGGTTAACAGATTTACCCCTAATGTGTGAGGGTAGGAGCTCATTGTATGGTCGATGGACATCATAGGATTTGCTGCGGAGAGGTGGTGCTTCCGGGGTTGGGCATGGTGGCTTTTGGTTTTTGTATTAATATGGTTCCCATCAATGGGTGAGATACAAATAATGTGTGACATGTATATGGATGAGGAAGGCATCCCCATGCTCATGACAATGTCAAAAGAATAATTTGATCTATGCTCTAAAATACAAGAGCCAATCATATACAACTGATGGTACATAGTGGTTTCCTCAATGTGAGGCTAAATACAATACTGATCTGAATAACTGGTATATTGGACCCATGGAATTCTCATGGAATGCTATATCTTCATGACTGATGGCCTGCTGGATCTGGAACGATACATAGCTGTATGGACTCACTGATTGAGAGTCAGAGTCTCTGTGGTACAAGTATGCTGCATCAATCATAAATCTATATAGAAGCATTGTTGGGGCTTCTGAACACTGTCTCCAACGTAGCACGGATATCATAAGGGACATAACATGTTTAGGTCCCTCGAGTAGACTCATCAATGTGATAGAGTCAGGTGACATCCGAGGTCTTTGACCAAATATTGCACGGACCAAACCCTGTACGAATCTCAACGGTGCGATGATGTAGTTGAAGTCGAGCACGTGAGAAACAACCATCCTGAGAGGCGCTAAGGACTCCTCTCAAATGGTCCAAAGAACTCATCAATGAGGTTAATGAAACCAAGATACAGGGACCTCTGGGTCTATCCTCTAGAATATGTGTGTTGTCATCAACAGAGGGAGACCTGCCCCTAGTCAAGGAAATGGTGTTTCCTTTACCCGAAGCATGAGGGAGATAACCGAAAGGTGTGAGACAGTCTGCGGATTGACCCACTGAATGGGGGAGGGGAGGGGGAGGGAAAGAATTGAACAGGGGCAGGGGGAGTGTGGTAGACTCAAAATTCCTTTGTTCAAAGTATGACGCTAGGGCAGACCAAGCAACAAATGAAACTGACTCATGGGAAGGGGATCATAGCTGTAATATTGGGGATGTCACTGCAAATGGGAAATACTTGGAGGAGGTAGAAACTTTTGATATTAATGGGATCCAAGGAAGACACATTGCAGAGTACTCTGAAGAAAGGCAACCCATTGTGGGAATGCCACCAAACTACTTTCTATGGGGTGGCGTATAGAGACACCATTGTGGTACGATATCGTGGATTTTTGGCGAGCCCAAGAAGGTAAATGCTCGATGGTGATTTCATTTTTAGAGAGTCTAAAAGAACGAAGAAGACTCCAGTGGGTGCTCTTTTTTGTTGGCAGTCTCCTGTGCCCGAAAAAGGATAAAAGTATACATAGGAGAGCTCACCCATCCTATAGGGGATGAGAGACTTCTTTACCATTGGTAGTCTAGTCAGGCCGGAAAAGGTTAAACTTATACTGATTGGACAGTCATTCAAATACTTTTACAAGCATGGATGAAACCAAGTTTGCTTGACAATATTTTCTTGATGACAAGGTTGGAAAAGAGCTTAATGACAACCCGTGGTGAGCTTTTTCGTAAAGTACAGCCCCTCTTCTTGAGAAAGAATAAAAGTATGCAAAGGGGAATGATCTTGGCTTGAATATGCCAAGGTGTTCCTTTTCATTTGATGGTCTACATAGTCCGCAAAAGGAGGTAAACGAGACGATGTGGACACCCTTTCCTATACTTTAGCGAGTGGGAAAGGAAGCAGCTACGCTCAGCTATATTTTCATTGTTTTTAGGAGTCATAAAAGAGATTAAACAAAACTCCAGTATGGTCAACCGATTGTGGTGAAATAGGCGGTGCCCCATGTCAAGACGGTGGACAGTGGTCCAAAGGTCATCCACATAGTATGGATGAAGCAGAAGGCTCTCAAACATACCAATTCATGCACGATATAAATTGCAGTAGAGGCTCGCGAGTCGATGTGGCAGAGGCATGCAAACCAAGGTGGCTCTCAGACAGAGGTCAGGAGAGCTATGTGTGAGTTGTGGTGGATGGACTTGACTACATGTGATGTGAGTGCAAGTCCGGGGACACTTATATGCCAAATACATGCAAGAAAAATAAATCGTTTTGTGGACAATGATCCAGAGATCCGCGTAAGGTGCAGTGGATGAAGTAGACAACTATGTGTTAAAATACAAAATAAGAAGAAAAATGGTGACCCTTAACAGGGGGTGCCCCAAAAACCCACATGAGTAGCGGTAGGGAAGAGTGATACAAGTATAGGTCTACAAACACTTGCATCGCCATGATGTGGCTTATAAATTGAGGTAGCTTCCAAGAAACGGCCCCAAAATTTGTTTGTTAAACATGAGACGATGGTCTCATAAAGAGATAGAAATTTGGGTTGGGAGGTGTGAGAGGTGTCTCAAACTGGTTCCTGATGATTTTGGATTAGCAGCTGATGGTGTTGCACCTGAGTTGTGCTAAAAAACATTGAAAAACAAGAAAATAAAATGAATCGATTCATTGGTGATGTTAAGTGTAAAATATCTTGAGGTAGAGCCCGTTGCGAGGGTTCTCCAAGAGTTTTCCATCAGATTCAATAAGGGTGTATGCCCGTTTTCTGAGGCAATGATGGATGACATATGGGCCACACCACATTGACTCGAACTTTCCTTTTCCCAACTTATAGTTGGGTTGGTCGTAGACTAGAACCATATCACCTTCGTTGAAGGTGCAAGGGTGGACATGGGAATCATAGTGGACCTTTGACCATGTTTAGGCTGCTTCAATGGCTTGGAGGGAAGCTCGATGGTCTTCTCTGGTTTTGTCGAGTTGGAGGAGTCATTCTTCTAAAGGAGAAGTGTTAGGGAGAATTTCTAATGCGAGGCAGATGGACGGGATTTGGCACTCTATAGGGAGTACTGATTCAATGCCATGTACTAGGCGAAAAAGAGTGAAACTAGTTGCGGTTTTTGTGGATGTGTGATAAGCCCATAGGGCAGAGAATAGCATGTGATGCCAGTTGGTTTTATGGCTTCCTACCATCCTTTGGAGCATTGTTTTGATGATTTTTTTGACTGCTTCAACTTGGCCATTTCCCTGGGGGTAGTAGGACGATGAGTACTGGTGTTTGACTTTCAACATGGTTGACAGTTCAGCCCATATGGCATCTTGAAAGTGTGCTCCATGGTCTGAGACTAATTGTTTAGGAACACCAAATCATGAAATAACATGGTTAAAGAAGAAGCACACTACTGTTTCAACTTTGCAATCAAATGTGGGCATGGCCTCGACCCACTTAGTGAAGTAATCGACTGCCACAATGATGTATTTATGACCATTGGCCGAGATGGGGTTGATTGTCATGAAGTCAATTGCCCATTTATATAAGGGACCAACCGTGAATACGAGGTGTAATGGTGCTGGAGGGGTTATTGATTTTGGGGCAAAGAGTTGATAGCTGTGACAATGCTTGAATGCCTTCATGAAATCAGCAAAGATGGAGGGCCAGAAGTAGTCGGCACATAAAATATTTTGGGCGGTTTCCAAACCTGAAAGGTGGCCACCACAGGCTCCACTATGATAGTCGTTGAGGATGGTTTCGGCCTCGTCATGGGTGAGGCAATGACGTAGGATGGTATCAATGCCTCGACGATACATAACATCTCCAATTAGCAAGTGGCGAATGGCTTGATCTCGGATGCGTCGCCTATCTGCATGGTTTAAGTGCGTTGCGAACTTCTGTGTTCGTAAATAAAGAAGGATGTCCCCATACCATAGGTTTTCCATGGATATGACGAATAGGAAATCATTAGGGAGATCATCCCTAGGGGGTGATGACGTAGTTAATGGGGGCTGATCGGTCATGAGGGTGGTCAGCGTGAGTGCCTTTGTTCTTTTTGGGGACACGAACTCTAGGTCGAATTCTTGGAGGATGACTAACCACTTAGCTGCTCGACCTTGTAGAAGGCGAAGGATTAAGAGGTATAGCATTGGGTTTGAATCAGCCACTACACGAGTATGGTTTGTGATGATGTAGTGGCACAAATTCTGAGCCGAGAAGACGACGGCGAGGGCCAATTTCTCCTCGGGTGAATACCGCAGTGGGGGTCCTGTTAGTTTCTGACTAACATAGTAAATTACGTGCTCATGGCGAGCATCATCTTCTTCGACCAAGACTCCAGTGATGGTGTTGTCCGAGGCCAACACATAGAGAATGAATTCTTGAGTGAAGTTTGGTGCTGAGAGTAATGGTACAGAAGCCAAGGCTTGTTTGAGTGCATCAAACGATTCTTCTGCTTGCTGATCCCACACAAAGGGTATTTTTGTACGAAGCAAAAGAATGAATCCATAAGATTTTTTTGCATACTCAGGTACAAAGTGGCAAAGGAAGTTGGCCTTGCCTTGGAGGCTCTGTAGTTGGTGTCGAGTTTTTGGGGAAGGAAGATCGACGATAGCCTAAACTTTGAGGGGATCTACCATTATCACTTTGTGGGATATGATGAATCCAAGTATACAACCTGATGGGACACAAAAAATTGCACTTGATGGGATTCAGGTGAATTTTGTACTTGCAGCAATGTAAAAATACTTGTTGCAAGTCGTCTATCTATTGTGCTTGTTTTGGGGATCGAGCAGTAAGGTCGTCTAGGTAGACCAAGATGATGTGAATTAGGTCATGGAAATAGTATGTCATGGCTTACTGGAAGGTGGCTCTAGCATTTTTTAGGCCAAAGGGCATGACTCGATACATGAATGTGCCCCACGGAATTGGAAATTCCGTCTTATAGCGATCTTCTTTTCGAATCTGGATTTGGTTATATCCGGAAAATCCGTCCATGAAGGAAAAGGCCTCATGTTCGGCGCATGCATCGATAATATGATCGATGAAGGGTGTTGGGAATTTTTCTTTGGGACATGCCCCATTGAGGTTGCAGAATTCTATGCAAATGTGAATGGTACCCTATTTTTATTCACGGGAACAGGATTAGAAACCCAAGTGGTGTAGGAAATGGGGTAGACAAAATATAGGTTAAACAAAAGTAAAGAAATGAAACAAAACACAAAATTATACCTCTTCTTTGGTGTAATGGGCCACCATGCCCTGGCTGGAGGAAGCACCTCTCTATCTCACTCAACAATGAAGGAGTTATGGCTCAATGGGGAAGATGAGTGGAAGAGAGGGGGATGTGGGTGGCTTGAGAGGCAAAGAGTCTCAAGGCATCCACGGGTAGCATAATAGTATGCAAGAGAAGGGTAATTTGAGAGTGACCCCCACCCCTCCTTTTATAGCTTTTTTGGGATTTTTAGGGTTTTAATCCCTTGGTCAGGGCTTTAGCCCCTTTCGCCCTAACTTTAGCTCCTTTTAGGGTTTTAGGCTCCTTTGAGGGGTTTTAGCCCCTTTTTGGAGGCTTTAGTCCCTAGGATATTTATTTAGGATCCTTTTTGGGGTTTTAAGCCCTTTTACTCATTTTTAAGCCTTTTTTAGGGTGTGGGGGTCTAATGGGGTGATACGAAGGTCGTGCATGGGTGTCCTTGGGTGGTGTAGGCCATGTAGAGCTGAGTGAGGGATTTTTTGGGTTAACAAGCCCTACTCTCAGTAGTGGAACCTAATAATTTTATAGAAGGAAGCAAGAATGATGAATGGATCAAATCCATGAATGAAGAATTGGTTCAGATTCAGAAGAACAAAACTTGGGAACTTGTCCCAAGACCCAAAGACAAAAATATTATTGGACCAAATGGGTTTTCAAGAACTAATTCAAGCAATGACGGTTAAGTGATAAGGAACAAGGAAATATTCGTATGTAAAGGGTATGCTCAAGTGGAAGGGATTGATTTTGAAGAAACTTATGCCCTTGTACGAAGACTTGGAGCAATCATAATGTTTTTTAGCAATTTCATGCCATAACAATTTTACAGTATATCAAATGGATGTCAAGTATGCAATTCTGAATGGAAAATTAGAAGAAAGGGTTTATATTGAACAACATGAAGGTTTCCTCTTATAAGAAAACAAAGACTACATTTGTAAATTGAAAAGGCACTATATGGCCTCAAACAAGCTCCAATGACATGGTTTTCAAGGATGGACAACTACTTAAAGCAGCAAGGATTTAAGAGAGGAGCTAGTGAAAGTAATCTCTACATAAAAATTGAAGATGAAAATATGATCATTGTTGTTGTTTATGTAGATGACATCATATTTGGAAGAAATTTACAAATACTAAGTGTAAATGTTGCTTCTAAAGTGAAGAAGGAATTTGAAATGTCAATGTTGGGTGAACTAACATTGTTTTTGGCATTACAAGTTTACCAAATAGAGAAAGGAATCTTTATCTCTCAAACTAAGTACATCCAAGACACGCTTAAAATATTCAAGATGGAAGAATCCAAACATGTTAGTACTCCTATGATCATAGGTTGTAAATTAAGTAAGGACAATGAGTCTTTGGAAGTGGACCATACCATGTATAGATCCATGATAGGTATCCTACTATATGTGACAGATACAAGACCATATGTGATGCAAGCTGTAGGTTTGGTTAATAAGTTCCAGTCAAGCCCCAAAGAAACACATGTAACAGAAGTAAAAATAATATTCAAATATTTAAAAGGTAGTATGGAGTATGGGTTATGCTACCCAAAAAGTCAATACTTCATCTTAAAAGCATCACTGATGCGATTTGGGTAGGAAGTGTTGATGATCGAAAAAGCACTAGTAGAGCAACATTCTTCTTGGTAAATTGTTTGGTATCTTGTTCAAGCAAGAAACAATCCTCTATTTCAATCTCCACAGTAGAATTTGAATACATTGTCATTGTGTCATGTTGCACTCAAGTCATTTGGATGAAGCAGACACTAAAAGAATTACTTGTGAAGTATGAGCACCCAATAGTAATAAATTGTGATAATATAAGTGCCATAAATATGTCAAAAAATCATGTCATGCACTCCAAGACAAATCACATACCAATAAAGTATTAATTATTAAAAGAACAAGTATCCTAGAAGGTTGTCAAGCTAGAGTATTTTGACACAAAAGAATAGATTTCTGATATCTTTACGAAGCCACTACCCAAGGAATATTTTGAGCATATTAGACGGAATTTGGGAGTAATATATTTACAACAGTTGTAGAAGTGGAAGCGTAATCTCGAGGGGGAGATATGATGACAGGGGAGCTATCATAAATGATATTTTGTCATTGTTGTCAAAGGGGGAGAAAAATGACCAAGGTAAAATGTTTCCATCAATGCCAAAGGGGGAGAATGTTGAAAATAATTGTCAATTGATGTCAAAAGAGTTCAACAGTGACAAAGGAATAACCAATGAACATGATGACAGGGAAATCTCAGTATAATAAAAATAAATTACAAAGTTAGATGGCAGTTCAAAAAGTAGTGGTCGATCAATGCAAGAGGAAGAGGAGATGAGGATCTACAGCAAAATTCATTATGATGACTCAGCAACCATCCAATCAGGTGATCGACGGATCAGATTGGTTTGAAAAATGGGATTCATCCCACATTGGAAATGCATTTGAGTGTGCATGTGTTTATATGTATTGGATTCACTATGGTTATTTGACGTGTAGAGCAAAGGTATTGTGGGGGCTATAGGTTCTTGGAATCCACGAGAAGTCACCATCTTGGATCCCAGGATGACCTGTCAATCCCCTTACCTTTTGGAAGAGGTGACAATGAACATATCTGACATTTAGAACAAATTCCACAGAACATCTATGGCTGCAAAGCGATCCACAATGTTATAGTGCAATCCACATTTTATCGTAGATCGATGTTCTGGAGTGAACACGTAAAGAAATCGACGGGCCATATTAGTTGAGGGAAATTGTGGAAGCATATTTTTGAGAATATCATCGGTGGTGAATGATTTCCACGTAAGAAAAATGAATATTATCAAATCCACATTTGAATGTAGATCAACGGTCAGGAGTGAATCTGCAAGGAAATCAACAGTTTATAAGAAATGTGGAAACAAAGTTGCGGTAGAAAATTGAGGAATTCCAAAATATGAAAGTGTGATTCTACATTCTGTAATCCGCAAACCGAAGATCAATAGTTAGGAAAGCATCTGCATAAAATTGACGACATGGAATAAATATTGTGGAATCATTTTTAAGAAATTTCAAAAACCCCACAATCTGCAATCTGCATCTGATCTAAAATATCAACGGCCAGAGAAGAGTCTGCAAGACTTATCATTGTGGAGAGGCAATTTTGGAAAGTTTTTTTTATGGAAGTCATGACTAATAAACCTAAATAGAGTTTAAATATTATTAAAATTAAGAATTGTGTTTTCATGAAAAGGCATGATCTAAGAATGAAAAGGCGCAACTGTGAGGAGATGCATTCATAGAAAATGTGTTAGGAGGTATTAATAGAAGGAGTGATCAGTGAAATTTTTGGATTATTAATCCTCCCTTGACCATACTATCTATTAGATTATTTAGCCTAACTTAGAAACCTTAATTAATTAATTGGGTCCACTAGTACCATTAGGTCCACTTGTCCTAAATGGGCCACATGTACCAGTCACTGGAGTGTGGGGAACACTGCTAGAGGTTAACTTCCACTTACTACATGTGCATGCATCTATTTGGGGGCCTCCTAAACCAATCCCTACATTTTAGGATCCACTGGGAGTCTCGAAACCAACCTGCTTTAGTTAGTTGGAGTTAGTACTAGTTAGTCTTAGTTAGCCCCCAGTTACTTTCAGTTAGTTCACAATAAATTAGCTAGTGCAATATTTGCATGGATAATGCATGGTTGTATGTGGAGTAGGTGCCTTTTCCCACCTACCACAAGTTTAGTTGTACTGAGTTAACTAGATGTCACTGATTGTTTGAGTTGTTGGACATCTAGAAGTTGATCTGTTGGAATACAACATTGATTGAGAAACCATGAGTTAGATGGTCAATTAGCTACAGTCAGATCCAGTGGATAGATTCTAATTGCATGTCATGCATTCTAATTATTTTCCTATGTAATCTATCGTAACACCGGATTTTATTATTGTGAATGATATTGTAATTTCCTGAGCAATACTTGTCTGATTCCTGTGTGGCTTGTTTTGTTCAGTTTGTGTCTTCATTCTCCATCTATTTAAGGCAAAAATTATTAGAACTATATTATTGAAGATATAAATGGAATTCAAATTCTAATATGGTATCACAACCTTCTCATTCAGGTTTCATGGTTGTTTCTCTCCATTGAACATCAGAAGCAGTTGGGTTTCCACATAAGTCCCCTATGAAAATTTGCTAGCTTTGAATTTATTTAGAGAAGTGGAGAGGGAGTGATGGACCATGAAAAAATGTTCATGTCGAGAGGAAATCCATGATTCTAATAGTTCATATGTTTTAGTGTGTTATTGTAATGAAATTACAAGTTCTACGTATCTTGAGTGAATTTTTGCAGTCTTTCAGCTGGAGAAATTGTGATTTTTCAATATCCTACGCCTCGGATCCTTACAACTTCCAATTATATTGATTGGAGGGTGGATATGGAGATATCCTTGTGCAAGCATGGATACCTTAGGATAATTCAAGGATGGGAGACAAAGCCTCATCATCCAGTTGAAAAGAACATGTTTCTGAACTGTTGTAATGAAGCATTTCAGTACTTTTGTACTTATATATCCAGATATCTCCTCTTCCAGCTAGAAGGCTTGAGGACTCCCAATGAATCCTGGGAGAAGCTTGATATTTTTTTAACAAACAAGATGAGCTTCGGGGACACATTCTGGATAATGAGTTGGTATATTTACATCCCAACAGTTTCTATACTAATGAGCAAGTCTTTACTAAATTCAAGTCTCTATTACTTCAATGCAGATAGTGCGAAATAGAGCGGAAGGATGAGAAGAATTTCCTTTCCATACTCAGTAAACTAGGCTCTCAGTATTCTGTATTTTTTTCCATATTTTATTCCAAGAGGGAAATCTTTCCTGATTGGAAAATTCCTTCATTAGATTCTTTTTTCGAGTCCTTAATCAAGGAGCAAGACAAGTTGATTCGAATGGGAGTCATCAAGACCTCCAAAGATCAATATTTCCTAGTTACTAACTCTTCCAAAGTGCAATAAAATGGGAAATCAAAGAAGAAGGATCCAAGAGGAGCTTATTTGAAGCCTAAACTGAATCAACAAACTTCCAAAGGGGCCTCCGACTCTAAGAAGAAGAAGTTTGAAAATAAGTTATGTCCCTATTGTGAAAAGGGGTACCATCTTGAAGATCATTGTATGAGGAAGAAACTTGATGAAATGTCATCTCTTCTCAAGCAACGTAACATTACTCCCCTAAGAGAAAATAATCATGATGAATAACCACCGATAGAATATGATGAAAGGTGCTATGCTTTGAAAGCTAGCCTTACTCAGTCTACCGCATACATAATTGATTATGGAGCTTTCGGTTGCTTCCAAAGAATCCTTCTCTACCCTCTCACTATCAAAGGGGCCTAAAATTAACATGGGAGATGATTCCTAGATTCCATCAGAAAGAAGGGGCTCAGTTAGAGTGAAGCATTGTGATTTCATTCCCTCTCCTATAGAAAATCAAAATGTTGAAGATGAAGAAGAAGCAGATATTTCCCTACAAACAATTCGAATGGAAGAAAGTCTTCTTGAAGTGACTCATTCTCATGCTGCTCCAGAAGTGTATGAGATATCTCATATCTCATATCCTCACATGGCAGATCTAGAAGAATACATTCAAATATATTTTTCTGAAGAAAAACACTCCTTCTATTCTTTGCAAAAATTCTCCAGTAATTTTTTAAATTTTGTGCATAGTTTACTGGTGACTGTTTCAAAAATGGTAGAGGAATTTGATTTCTCTATATATAATAATGTTGTTGGTGTGAAGATAAGTAATACCACTGATATTATAAAAATAATATCATATTATAAGAGTGATCCATTCACTCTCATTAATATAGATCTTCCAGTAAATTTCTACAGGTTTGCATGCACCAAAAATTAGAATTTTTTAGAAGGAGAAAATTGTGCATCTACCATCTCGGTGGAGAAAACTCTTGGATATGATATGAAATTTATTGGATCTGAATGATATTATTTGTATCTGATATGATATTAATTGGTTCAATATTTGAGGTTCATTAGCCTTCAGTACTGCTTGTAGTTGTTCTCATCAATTTTGGTGTGAAGAAACAAGTACCGCAAGTCTCCTTCAAAATTGTTGCTGGGGATTTGATTTCATTCAACACTTTTGGATCTGATATGGAACTATTTGGGTCTGATATGATTTTATTTAGATATGATCTGATATTAATTGGTTCAATATTTCAGTTTCATGAGCTTTCAGTAATGCTTGTAGCTGGTTTCATCAATTTTGGTGTGACAAATCAAGTACCGCAAGTCTCCTTCAAAATTACTACTAAGGATTTGATTTCACTTAACATTTTTGGATATGATATGAACCTTTTTGGATCTAATTTATTTTCTTATCTGATAATATGTGCTTCAGGTTTTAATATTCAAGAGATTACAATATTTATTGTAACAGGTTTCATCAATTTTGGTGTGACAAATCAAGCACCGCAAGTCTCCTTAAATTTTGCTACTGAGGATTCGATGTTAGTTTTATCTTATGAGATTGATGATATTATGTTTTGTGAATTATTTTATATTTATGAAGATATATCATATTATGGATCACAATCATTTCCTCTCCATAATCCCAGTGATTCTCTACCTTTGGTCACATGCTCATCTCCTCACAGAACTAGTAAAGAGGAAGACATTCTGCATCCGCCTGGACACTTAATCCTAACACTTGGGGATGATTTTACCACTCAAATTTTGTTGTTCAAGGATGCAATATATAATTTTCTTGGTTTTTCCTCACATGGTTCAAATTACCAATAACCTTTTCTCTCTCTCTTCAGATGATTTCAACTGCTCTACATGGGTCCAATTTTTACCATGCAGTTGTTTATATTTCTGATTCAATCGAGTGCATTGTTCTTCTTGCAAAGAGGAATATTCCTCTAGACATAAGAAAAAAATTTGGATTCATGGTTTCACCTACACAGAACCAATATGTTGTTGCTTCATAGTGCAGCAAATAGTAGCAAAAAGTTTCACAAGTTTTTTCAAAATTTGTATTCCTGCTTATTTTGAGGCGGGGGTTTTTTCCCATGAGGTTTTCCCCTGTATTAAGAATAATTATATCTTTTAGATTGTATTTGGGTGACCTATGATCTTGTTACCAGGCCCCACATTTTTCCATGTTAGGATTCAAGGGGGTGTTAGGATTATTAATCCTCCCTTGACCATACTGTTTATTAGATTATTTAACCTAGCTTAGGACCCTTAATTAATTAATTGGGTCCACTAGTACCTTTGGGTCCACTTGGCCTAATGGGGCCACAAGTACCAGTCACTGGAGTGTGGGGAACACTACTAGAGGTTAACTACCACTTACTGCATGTGCATACATCAATTTGGGTGCCTCCTTAACCAATCCCTACATTTTAGGAGCCACTGGGAGTCCCAGCACCAACCTACTTCAGTTAGTTGGAGTTAGTAATAGTTATTCTTAGTTATCCCCCAGTTACTTTCAGTTAGTTCACAATTAGTTAGCTAGAGAAAGCTTTGTATGGATAATGCATGGCTGCATGTGGAGTAAGTGCCTTTTCCCACCTACCACACTCAGTTTCACTGAGTTAACTAGATGTCATTGATTGTTTGAGTTGTTGGACATCTGGGAGTTGATCTGTTGGACTCTGACATTGATTGAGACACCATGAGTTAGATGGTTAGTTAGCTACATTCATATCTAGTGGATAGATTTGAATTACATTTCATGCATTCAAATCCTTTTCCTATGTAAACTATTGTAACACCAGATTTTATTATTGTGAATGACACTGTAAATTCCTGAGCAATACTTGTCTGATTCATGAGCCATTTGTTTTGTTCAGTTTGTGTCTTCATTCTCCATCTATTTTCTGCAAACATTATTAGAACTATATTCTTAAATATCTAAATGGAATTCAAATTCTAATATGAAATAATTTGTCTATGTGATCAAGATCTATGTAGTAGCAGCAGTAGACAAAGACCAAATAAGGAAAACCATTGACATGGTTGAAAACATAAAATAATATTTGGAAGTCTGATGAAATCAAATTAGGGTGGCAGGGTGGTGCAAGGTCAAGCTACAATCCTATAAGGGGTTTGTAGCCTCCTTCTACTAGTAGCCAGTAAATAGGGTGCAGCAGCATCCTTTTAGTAGCAACTAATAAAACCAGGGGTTTGTAGCCTCCTTCCAGTAGTTGCTGGTAAATAGGGTGTAATACCATCATTGTCTGTAGTAGCAAGGAGAAACTATTTGTAAATACAATTTTGCAGTAATAGGAAGTATTGGTGGCTTACCTAATTGGGATACCATGATAAATTTGGGTTATGTGTGTTCTTGTTGATCATATATTTTAATGAATAAATTAAATAATGGTTTAATTGCTAAAATTTATCAATACTGATTCACCCCCCCCTCTCAATATTGGACAACCACTCATGCAATACAATGGGAAATTTCCTAAAGAAAATATCATGAATTTCTTTGTAAAGGTTTCATCCCAACCATTCTATCGAGCTCATTCTGGGCTCAGTCATGATCCTTTAGTTTCCTTCCATGTAAACTCTAGTGCTTTATAATCAACCCAATCTTGAATTAATGGCTTTATCAGGTGCCAAAACATCCCCCTCAGAGGGATTCACAGTCTCGAAAATGAAACCATTTGTTTGTTTACTTTCAGTCGACCCAGGTCCAAATCCCTTGTTTTTCAACAAAACCTAAGATATCGGCCTAACAGAGGAGAACTCCATCTGCAGCACTTGCAATGTAGATGAAGTCTCACCCGAGTTATCTTATGGGAACTACCAGAACCATGTTTCTATAGTTATGGCAGGGAATTTCTCTATCATAGCAACCTCAAATCACTTGACCGAAACCAGGAAATATACTTATGTCTCATACATTCATTCACAAATATAGCCTATTGATCAGTCGACCTATATAATAGAATATAACATAAATATTTAACACACATTAACTAATATTTCATGAAACATATATAAATGAACTCATTCACAATAGATCTGCTCGACACATTCATATTAGCTCATTCATAGCAGAGATGCATTCGACATAAACACAGACATTAAAGGAACACATACATAAGTTTAATGTAGAAACCCATCCAGGAAAAGACACAAAGTCGCTCTTCATCTGGAATGAGAAATGGTTTGGCACCTTTGGTATGTGCACTCATCTTGCATATTTTTATTTTTATCTTCTTTTACAATTCATGTATTCTTTTCTCATCTCATGCTCTTTGGTTTAGGTCTCTTTCTATTTCTTCTTCTTTAAATGGTCAATATGTACACATCTTAGATCAACGCTTTTTTAAGCTTTTATGATTTTACACTTCTTAATTTAACCGTCGACTGACTCTCAACTATCAGTTAATAGTTTGTCTTTCTAATTTAACACTTCTCGTTACATCTAATTATAGGCACTGTCAGCCAAAATTACAATCATGGTTTATTCCTAAAAGAAATATTTTAGTCTAACTAAATCTTTACCAAAAATAATTCAAACTCCTCTTTCTAACTTGCTTTTATCCTCTTTCATCATCACTTCTTCCATCACAGCCTTTGCTTTCCTTGTGATCGAAATATTTATCTTTTCGAGCAAAATTATGTGTAAATTTTCCTAGGTCCAATAATGTCCCATACCTGTATTTTAGTCTATTGTTGTATTTGATATGACCATGGTCTCATTGACCAATTAGTCGGTTCTTTTTTCGATAACTTGGTCAATCCTCTATTCAACTAATCCACTGGTCAATTTTTATATATTGACTGACTATCTATGAATAATCCAGATGTGTGATGAACCTGCTTAACCTTAGGTTTCAACATCCCTGCCCCCATCAACACAATTCTCTGGAGATTCAGGAGAAGTCATTACGTTCTCTTAACATCCCCCCATAATGGCATATCCCATGATTATATTTCCTTACTTAGGATTCATTTACTAGAGTTTGGTTCCACCATGAATATTGGTGCCAATGGTGCCACATGTGCCATCGGTTCCATTGGTGCCATTGGTGCCACTGATGCCAATCCTTACATTTTAGGATCCACTCCGAGTGCCACCAGTAGCCTCCATCAATTAGTTGTGGTCAGTAGATATTTATGTTGATTCAACCTCCAGTTACAATCATCTAGATCACTATCAGTTATTCTAGTGCCAATGTTGCATGCTTACATGGGGAGTGGCATCTTTTTCCACCTACATCATCAGTTAACTTATTGTAGAACTGATTTAGACATATGGAGTTAGACAAGTGTGCTCTGACAGTGATTTATACACACTGAGTTAGCCACTCAGTTAGGTTTAGTTGGTAGATTTGAATCTTGTCCACATGATTCAAATATTACTTATTGTAACACCATTGTATTACTATTGGAATGAATGAATATTAATGTTGTAATTAACTGATCAATTCTTATCAGATTTGTCTCAAATTTGTATTGTTTAGTGTACATTGTCTTTTATATTCCACTGCATAATTATACTTCTCAATTTCTCTCTTTTTATTGTATATCAATGGTTTACAAATTTAACATGGTATCAGAGCCTTGTTTAATCTAGAATCAAGTCTTACCCGATCTCCATTGTGCACCAGAAACAATTGAGTTTCCACATAAATACTGCAATTTTTTCCTTTCTAACTCTGGATTCATCCAAAGAAGTATCGACAGGTGTGACGGACTCTAAGAAAGTGCACATGTCAATGTGGAAAGTCTTTACTGACATATGATTGTGAATTGAATTGGTTTTGCAGTGTTACTTGCAGGTACCTACGTAGCTTCTTGAGGAATTGAATGATCACCATATAGAAATATGGATTCTTCAGCTCTCGTACCCCAAATCCTTACACCCTTCAACTATGTCGATTGGAGGGTAGATATGCAGGTTTCTTTGTGCAATATTGGCCTATTTAGGATGACAATGGGAAGAGAAACTGATCTCCAATAGCATGTTGAGAAGAATTTTTTTTTGAATCAGCTTGATGAGGCCTTCAACATCATGTGCACTCATATCTCTCTGGATATTTTGTTCTACCTTTAGGGACTAAGGACTCTGAAGGAATCTTGGGAAAATCTTGAATCTTTATTTGGAAAACAAGATGAGATTCAAGGGAACATATTGGAGAATCAGCTCATTGCATTACAACCCAGCAGTTTTGAATCTATTCAACAATTCTTCACAAAATACAAGTCACTAGTACTGCAATGTAAACAATGTGTAATAGAGAGGAAAGATGAGCAACTAGTTCTATCAGTACTGAGCAAGATTGGCTTAGAGTACTCAGTCTTTGTCTCCACATTCCAACCCAGAAGATATTACATCCCTAATTGGAAGATGTATTCTCTAGATGCTTTTGTTGATTCTTAATACTAGATCAAGATAAATTGGTTCAAATGGGAGTGATTTGAACCCCCAATAATCAAGCACTCTTAGTGACAGACTCAAAAAATGCGTAAGCAAGAGGGAATCACAAAGGGAAGGAGACCAAAAACACTGATTTGAATCTAAATGAGAATTAGGAATATTACGATGGAGCCTCAGGTTCCGGGAAAAAGAAGACTGAGTGTCCATATTGTATGAGAGGCTTTCATCCAGAGAACCAGTGCATGAAGAAGACACTCCTTGAATAGAACAATATTTCCCTTCCACAAGGACCAAAGAAGTTTGATGTTGGACAATCGACAGAAGATCATGAGAGGTCCCATGCCTTGAAGGTAGGCCTCACTCCGTCGAAGGCTTACTTCATAGATTCTGGAGCATCCAACCATATGGTTTCCTCCAGGGAATCCTTCACCACTATCAATCTCTTAGGAGGACCTAGCATTCAAATGGGATATGGATCCCAAATCCCAGTTTTTGGGAGAGGTTCTATTAAAATCTATCATGGAGAGTTCAATAATGTACTATGTGTGCCCTCTCTTACAGCAAACTTGTTGTTTTTTTATTAAATGACACATACTAGCTCACCAAAGAAAGTTGTAATTGGTCCTGACTTAGTGGAGATCTCAGATATCTCAAATGGGAATATTATAGTGAAGGGTGTTGGAAACCATGCCTCCAAGGTATATGGATTCTCACACTTTCTGCCATACTCAACTCTAGCACAATCTCAGTAGCCATTCGAAAGGGAAGGTAAAAACTCTCTTTCATTTCCATTTGCAGATAATGAGATGTTGTATAATATTTCAGTTTCAGAAGATGAGTAACAAGATCATCATGATATTTATATTGAGATTATCCCTCAAAATTATCTAGATCTAAATCCAGCTCCTATTCTGAATCAGAAGCCTAAATGGTCCCAAAATCTCATTGAAGTAGTTGGGAATGGTGTCAGGAATCCAGATGATAGAATAAAAACGACGTATCGGTATCAGGATGAAAGTGTTTCACTCTCTCACACATATTTTCTACTGACAAAGTGGTCTAAAAAACTTCCATAGAAATGTTACTTGATGTTGGAGATTGATCCAAAATTTGGCCCACTGATGAACAAAATCGATCATTACATTCCTCCTCCAGAAAGAAGAAACAAAAGAAACATCCAACAGATCGAAAGAATATGGAAAGGTTTGCATGCACAATCCCAGGATGTTGATGCATAGAAGAACCATGATTTTGCATGGCTGCTCCACAGAACTGCAAACTTCAGCAAAATTTTACAAGTTTTTAACCAAAGAGGAAAATTTTCTCTTAAGTATAGCTTGTTTTCCTGATTCGCATTCTTATTTTGAGGGGAGGGGGGGATCCCATGAGTTTTTCCCCATTTCCCTTAGTTTATTAAGCAACTTTTATTCTTTTAAATTGTATGAGTGACTTATGTCCTAGTTGCAGGGGCCCAAAGTTTTCCAAGTTAGGGTTAAGGGGGGTTTTAGAATTATTGAATCCTCCATTGACCAAATATAGTCTAATTGATCCTATTTCCCAACTTAGGAGTCATATACTAGAGTTTGGTGTCACCATGAATATTAGTGCCATTGGTTCCACTAGGGCCACTCATGCCACCGGTGCCATTGGTACCACCGATGCCAATCCCTACATTTTAGGATCCACTCTGAGTGCCACCAGTAGCCTCCATCAGTTGGTTGTAGTAGGTAGGCATTTATGGTGAGTCAACCTCCAATTAAAATCAGTTAGATCACTCTCAGTTAGTATAGCATTACTTTTTCATGATTTCATGGGGAGTGGCATCTATTTTCCACCTACCTCATCAGTTAACTGATTGTAGAATTGATTTAGACATCTGGAGTTACAATAGTGAGCTCCAATGGTGATTTAGACACACCAAGTTATCCAGTCAGTCAAGTTTAGTAGGTAGAGTTTAATCTTATCCACATGATTTGAATACTACTTATTGTAACACCATTGTATTACTATTGGAATGAATGAAGATTAATGTTGTAATTAATTGATCAATTCTTATCATATTTGTCTCAAATTTGTCTTGTTTTGTGTACATTGTCTTTGATATTCCACTGCATAATTATACTTCTCAATTGCTCTCATTTTCCTATAGATCAATGGTTCACAAATTTAACATAATATAGTGAACAATTCTCTTTGTAGCTTTCCATTGGATTTCTCCAGCATCCTACACGAACCAAGATACCAAACTAATAACAAAGGAGAGATCCAGTCAATTCTAAGTTAATTAAATTAGACTACCAACCAAGTGTTTATAAAGAGTGGTGTTGACTCATGGAGAGTCATATTCTTTCAACAAATTTACACTATACTGATAAGGTGTAGAACAATAATTACAATCATCCATATTGAATTGTTTCAAAATATATAAAGTATATTTAGGTTATATAATCATCCATTTGCAAAATTTGAATTCCCGAAAAGAAATGCAATAAACCAAGATCAGTCATTTGAAAGGTATCTACAAGTTGTTTGTTCAAACCCAAAATCAAATTGACATTATTTTTTATTATGACTAAATCATCAACATACAATTCCACAATCAAAGCATTTCCATGAACATGTAATGCATAAATACTATGTTAATATTTACAATGTTTGAAGCCAATATTGACAAAGAAATTATCAATCTTCTCATACCAAGAACGGGGTTCCTATTTCAAACCATACAATGACTTCTTGAGTCAACAAACAAGACTATAATCTGTCACAAATCCAAGAGGTTGTTCCATATAAATTTCTTCATACAAATCACCATGAAGAAAGAAAATTTTAACATCCATTGAATTAAGTTCCCATCCAAAACCAGTAACAAGGGAAAGAATCAGTCAAATATAGTTCATCTTTGAAACAATGAAAATGGTTTTAATGTAGTCAATTCCTTGTTACTAAGAGAATTCCTTACATACCAAACGAGCCTTGTGACATTCAACGAAACCATTGAAAGTAAACTTGGTCTTATAGACCCGTCAACATTTCACAACATTCTTTCCTTTTTGTCGAGGAACAAGTTCCCAAGTCTGATTCTTCTTCAAAGAATCAATTCCAGGAGCCAACGAATTTTTCCATCTAGGAATTTCCTGAACAAAAACAGAAGTTTTAGGATCATATGTTTTAAGAACACATGTCGTCATTGCAAAACTTCCATGTTGGTTTTTACTACGAGTCTATTGACCAATATTATAATCTCTAGCATCTAGTCTAGTAGCTTGAATTGTTTTAGCAGCCCACCAAGGTAGGAAAGTCAGTAATGATTCAAGTCGCTCAATCCAATGAGACATGGTATTGATGTCTTGAACTAAAGTATACTTACTAGTATTCGATTCAGAAGTATAATTTGTTGATATGGTCAAAACTCCATAGAATGGTACAGTCGATCTTGATTCTTAAAAAAAATAAAACATATCATCATGCAATAGACCATAGGAGTAAATTAACAACTTTTCACCTGAAATATTCTCATCAAACATCACATTTATGCTCAAAATGATATGTTATTTAAAATATTCAAACAATCAATAGGATTTTGATTCATCAAAATCCCATCATGATGTAAGCATGACTCATTGCATGTGTCTTCTTCTTGCATTTATCACTAATATGGTCCCTAGAAATAAATTCAGAGGTTCCCAGGTGTCTTACAGAAGGTTTCCTTCCATTCCAATTCTCAACTAGAGTTATGCCGGTGACTTATGTAGTTGGAACAAGGTTCAAGAGATAGTTTCAACAGTAAACAACTTCTACCCAGTATTTCATCTAAATGTCTTTGGTTTATAATAGGCACCAGGCCGTTTCTACCAAATTCTAATTCTTTCTCTCTATGAATCCATTATGCTGAGGGGTGTGAGGGAAATATATCTACCCATAATTATTAGTTTGCAAGAGATATTCTTCAAATTTTCAACTCCCATATTCACTACCATTGTCTAATCTCAATCATTTGAGGGGTCGGCCACATTGCTTTTCATCCAATGCCTTAAATTCCTTGAATCTTACAAAGACGTGAATCTTATTCTTCATGAAATGTACATAATAAAATATATAGAAATCATCAATGAAGGTTAAAATATATTTTGTACCTGCTAATGAGGGTTTATTCATGTAACAGAGATCAATATGGACAAGTTCAAGTCGATTATATGCTCGCTATCCTTTCCTTGAATCAAAGGTTTATTGATGATACTTTGTAAGGACACATCCTCTACAAACTCCATTAGGTGGAATGGTATTTAGGATACATGTAGCTATATTATTTTTCATCATCATCTTCAAACTTTGAAATTTTAGATGTCTAAGTTGTTCATGCTAAATTCGAATTCTATTGTCTATTTGAGCAATGTGTAGTTAGTCCCGTTGCTTTGGTCATTCTAGTAATCTTAGAAAACATTCATGGGAGGATCACAGAACTTGTAAAGTATGTATTTAGGATCTATAAATCCTAAATAACCAATCAAACCCCCTGCCCCCCCCCCCCCCCACCCAAGCCTCATATCCTTTGCAAAAAAAAATTATCTTACCAAAATTCAACGATCTTCTTATTTTATGTAAGTTGAGAAACCGATAACAATTTCCACTCAGGTTAGGTACATTATAGGCATTTGATATTTGACCATTATGACATTCAAATTCATTTCTTCTAGATCTCCACTCAAGGAAGAGAACAAGGAAGCATCATTAGCCATGTGATGATTACAACTAGAATCGACTATCCATTTTGTTTGAGTGGTATGGGAATGTAGTGTCTGGGAAATGCTAAAATAGAAGGTGAAATTTTTAGTAGTTCAATTAATCAAAATACCAGCCAAGACACTATCCGCAAGGTTCTTGACCTTTCCTTCCAAATCCTTCATCTTCTTCCAATGATTTTTCTCGACATGTCCCAATTTTCCATAGTAGCATCAAGTTTTCTTCTTTCAATTTTTCTTCATTAATGCCAACTCTTTGGTACTTTCTTTCATATTTTGATCATTTCATTATGGTCAATGACCATGTAGACCACATTCTCTATAGTTTCTATTCAGCTTAATTTTGAGCAAGTGAACCTGATGTTTGGCACCAAGCTTGCTTTATTCAAGTAACTTTTGGTGGCCTTTAATCAACAAATCACAAAAAACATCAAAGGTAAAGTCCTTACCATATTTCTTGCATGACATCCACTTGGTACAAAAGGAGGATATCAAGAAGACATCATAGGGTTTCTTCATATTCATCAGGATTAGTTCAATGAGTTTTCCATCCTTCCTCAAAAAACCCTTACCACATCCTCCCAATTTCAATTGTAGCTCCTTTATGTGAGCTAAATATTCCTCAATCTAGTCAAAGTAAAGAGGCTCCAGAAAGATCAACTCTTTCTCTATCTACATAATTTGAATTTCATTAATATTTTTGAACAAACACTTTAGCTTATTCCAGATGGCATGAGGACAGTTGATCTTACTTGCATGAAAGTAAATCTCTCTTTAATTTAAGGCTGTGATGACCCCAATAGCCTCATCCTTCTGTCCTTCAATGATGAATTTTTCATCAACATCCATCAAATATGCAATAGGGACTTTAGTATATTTTTAGAGTCCCTTTCTCTTATACAAAGTCTCCATATTGTATGCCTAGATTGCATAATTGTGTCCATATAGAACAAGTGGTTCTATATTGGAATTCATCTTTCTAATCAAATAGATCTGATGGAATTTCAAGAAGATGCATTAGACAACAAATCTTCAACTTGGAGTCGATCAACCCAAGATCCAACTCAACATGATTCCCATATAACATTTTGGATAAAAACAAATAGCTCTAATACCATGTTGGGTAACCTCTTCATATGAAATATAGAACAAAAAAGAAAAGATAACATAAGGGAACAATACTCCAAGAAGAAGGGTGGTGTATAAAGACACAGTTACAACACTTAAGCACATCACATCATGATCAGAACATCGCAATGCATTATCAATACATGATTTGAACATAGTAAGCTTATGAACATAACCCATAGGTTCGTGCTTTTATAGTCTCCATTTCTAACCAACTTCCTTAAAGTGAGGAGGATCTATTCCACAAATAGGGGTCATTGGTTCTAATTGTTTCCACAAAATCTGTAACCTCCTATAGTATTGTTAGTTGTTGTAGTTGAGTTAACTATGGTCTTATCGACCATTCAGTCGATCGTTTATTCGACAACTCAGTCGAGCCTCTATTTGACTTCTTTGTTTGTTTACTATTACCTGCCAACTTATTATATCCATAATATCTAGAGGTGTGATGAACATGCATAACCTTAATTTCCAACAAGGGACTCATTTTCCTAATTCATACAATGTCAGTCAACCTAAAAGCACTAGTTTCAATCAATACCTAACTATTATTCTCAGCAATTTGGGGGGAAATGAGAAAAGGAAGTTCAACAATCAACCCCTATAAGAAGAACCTGAGAGAAAAAAGGGTTGAATTGGACCCTCAATTTTCTAAGAAAGAATAAGAGATTATATATCTAGAAATTTTAGAGGTGGTCATGGATGTCCAATAAGAATTTGATCGACTCAAGGAGACCCAACAAACAAGAGGTCGTGTTTCGATCACAATCCACCTACTATGTCCACTTTTGAATTCCCTAATATTTTGTATGTTGTTGCATTGTTGGTTGCAGTATATCGAACCCGAGGTTGAACTTATATGATCAACAAAAACCTCAAAGAAATCGACATTTTCAATTCCCTATGGACAAAATAAGGTCTCACCCAAGATGTGCATAGGAAATTACACAGAAAACTGAATCAGGACTGCATAGAAAGGGATGTCTTCTTGCTACTCAATATATTGACCATTCTTTACTCAGATTTGAAACATGAAAATCTTTATACTACTAACTCCATTCATCTAATTGATAACATCCATCATAAATCCATTCATACATAGGAATTTCAAGACATATAAGGAACAACAACTTATTTTCATATTAGTGGCAATACTAAATACAAAACACATGACAATAATTTTTTGCTTGATAGCTTAATTCTTCTTACAATACATAGTATAATAATCATTATAACCAAAACTAGATAGGAAAAAACATAACTAGCTATATTATCAACCCCAACCCTTTACAAATTGATCATTTTATAGGATGAGATATACAAAATTGCACAACCATTGCAAATGCGCAATTCTAACTAAACTCAGCATGTAATGTAACTGTAACACCCCGGTTTTAACCCCGTTTGCATTTAAATAATATGATGTAAATAATCATGGTGTGGAGATAAAAAAAAACCCCACCATTGATTTAGTGTTTATGTTTCAGAAATTAAGGTGTGGTCGATGGTATTTTTTATGCTAGTTGAACATCATGTTAAATTGCAATTTTAATTAAAAAACCCCCAGCCAGCTATGTCAACGCAACTAAATGAGATGGGGGCATGATTTCTCCTAAGGATGAGGGAGTGGGGGATTGGAAGAGGGGGAAGAAATTCTAAATGGGTAGAGCACCATTTCTGGAAAAACGTTTTTAAATTTTCTTGGCAAAGAAAACACCAAAAATGGCCACCGTTCCCTCATGCGGTAGCGTTTCACCTTCCCTCGCAATTTTGGAATGGAAAAAAGTTTTAGGAAAACCAATTCTGCATTCACGCAGCAAAAAGCAAGCATAAACGATTCTAAGTATAAACCTTTCAGGAATTTCTCCTGCTCGGTGATCTGGATCCTTCACATTTTGGGTTTTCCCTGTGTGGATTTTGTCTCTTCATGTTTTCTCCTGTTTGCTAGTCGTCTTCCTAAACCCGATTGCCTAGAATTTGATTTTGTGTCTTTGATTTTGAATAAACACCAAACTTTTTTGTTTTGGTAATTTGCAGCAGTCGTTCTGGAACTGGCAATGTTCAGAAATTCATAAATTTCTATGTGTGTATTTAATCCCTGGCATCTACTATGTTTTGATAAATCCCAGAACTGAGATCACTGTGTGTGCATCCACATTTGGAATTTGAATTGATTGAAGGAATGGAATATAGTCTAGACTTGATTAATAATCCTAGTGTGTGAAAGAACCTCACAGGCCAATCTAGAATGTTGGTTTTCTTCTTTGCATGCCCTGAATAGAACTAGAAGGGAAGGCATGGCCTGAGGGACTATGTAGCATAGAAGGGAATTCTTCCTTATGTTGGGTGTGTAATTGTTTATAAATCAGGCTAGATCTAGTGTGGGTGTTCATAGCTCTGGGTTTGAGCTCACTAGCTTAGAAGTTAGTCTTTCCACTTCCTTGACAGCCTGAAAAACCCAACTGGAATGATGGCTTGGATGGTAGCCTGATAAACCCATCTATTTGATTGGTCGTGTCTCATGTGAATTTGGCTAAGTGTAAACCACTGCCTGTGTAAGTCTAATAAGCCCAACTGTGTTGGATTGACTGAGTTTTATGGTATCCTTGGCTATGGGGAAGGTTTTCTAGTGTTCCTTATTCCTTGGGAAAAATCATGCCCATCTCGGGGGTGGTAGTGTTGCTGAGAGATTAAAGAGCACACATTCCTATGGTTAGGTGGAACGTTGCAGCGACATAGCTAGTTGCAGAACAAGATTATCCAAAGATAAGTATTCTGGTTTAATTAATTTTTTCAACTATATTTGCTTATGAATTATTATAAAATTATCATGAACATGTTGAATGCATGAATGTGTTGAATGAATGGTTTTCTTCCGCTGTATATAGCATGTAGATTTTAGTATACATCTATGTATTTATATGTTTTAAGCTCAATGCATTTTTATATATGTATTATGTTCATGGGGTCTTAGATTGCCTGGGTTGATAGATGTTGTCATGTCCTCTCCACCGAGTAGAGGGTTGGGGATGTGACAGTGTGGTATCAGAGCTCTGGTTGCAGCTTTGGGCTTCAATGGGCCATGAAGAACCAACCTCTGTGATCAGCAGGAAGAATAGGCAGACAGGAAATTGTTTTTGAAATTTTCTCTAAGTATGAATTTTTCTAAGTATTGGAGAAAATACTTCTTTGTGTGGCGACTGAGAAATATGAAGAGAGCCGCAACGGCGGCTATGGCTGTCTTTCTTTGCCGAAACAGCTGGCGATTTTTTTTTATTGAGCCGTAGTGGCAGCAGAAAAGAAAAGAGTGAGCCGCTGTAGTGGCTAGGTTTCCCGGAAGGATCCCACAAAAGATTTATGGAAATTTTTCTAAGTGTGAAAAAAAAATCTTCCTTGTCGGATGAGAAGGCTGAAGTGGGCTGACCGTAGTGGGTGGTTTCCCAATATTTGAGTCACAGTGGCGGCAGACAAGGGAAGTTTGGGTCGCACCAACAACAGGTGAAAGTCAGGTTTCGAGCCGCAACGGTGGAACAAATCCGAGGCTCGAGCCACAACGGCAGGTAGAAACCAAGTTTTTCACCGCCGAAGACAAAGGAAAAAAAATTTCTAAGTCTTGGTAGTGGCAAGCAAAAGAAGCTCGGGATCACAGTTGTGGATGGAAGTTGAGGAAATAGTCGCTACACTGCGGAAGAAATCCGAAGTTTTGAGCCACAATGACGGTAGGAAAAAGAATATCGGGGCCATAGTTGTGGGTCGGAGTTGGGGAAAGAGCCACCACGGTGGAAGGAAATAGAGGAAATAGCCCCTACAATAGATGGAAGATGGGGAAGGAGCTGCTACGGTGTATGAAACTTGGAAAGTCTTCTGAGGCGGCAGTGGAAGGAAAAAGAAGATGAAGTCGATGAAGTGGAAGATGAGAAAAGAATTTGGATCTGCTACAACGTATATAAGATGAATATCGAGCCATTGTAGCGGGTGAAGGTCTAAAAAAATTTCGATGCAGTGGGTGAAAATTTTGAATTTTTTTCCAAAATAGAGAAATTTAGCAGGGTTTTTCAGTGAGATCTACAGGGCTAGAAAGATGATAAATGGAAGCCTGTTTGTGCACTAGATTGCGTGAAATAGATGTATTTACAAAAAAAAAACCAAGGGCACTGCCCTCAACCCACCCTACAGTAGCCATAAGGGGGAAATCCCCCTTGACCGTCATCGTCCCCTTCAGAAAGTCGTTCTTTGTGAAAGAAAATTATGTGCTTTGGGCAAAGTTGTCAATGTGAGATTTTTTTCAGATGAAGGTAAGTAATCATGAATTCATGTGAATGGCTATGCAGCTAACATTTTTTATAATCATAGTCACCTTTAAAAGCATCATTCCAAGTAGTGCAGTTGGGTAAAGTGAGTTGTGGTTCCGCCATGAGAACCGAAAACATGCATGATGATGTATAAAACCCCAATGAGTATGAGGAATATGCTATGGGGGGAAATGTCCAAGTTGGAAATACTGAGACAGATTCTAATGGGAGAAGATTGCAAGAGACTCCCCCATAATTTGCAGCTACCATGAGAAGCCTAATGACGAAGATGTAGAGTTACAAGGCGGATAATGAAAAATTGGTTAAGGCTCAGGAGGAGCAAAATCAGTTGAATGCATCCATGCTACAAATTTTGACAGACATTTAGAGAAAGATGAACTCCAAGGACCGGATAGAAAATCCAGAAGGGATTAAGCACATAGCTAGAAGAAGAAATAGATCACCTAGTGAGTCATATGACTCTGAAGGGTCCACTGGAGATTCAAGTTCTTCTTCTCACAAGAATCAGAGAAGGAGGAGCTACCAGAACCACTCACGAGATGAATTTAAGAAGGCAAGGCCTCCTACCTTCAATGGTGAGGTAAAGAATGGTCAAGAAGTTTAAGCTTGGCTTCTAGGAATGAGGAAATGTTTCCAAGTCCAAGACTATTCAGGAAATATGAAAGCTAGAGTAGCCATTTTCAATTTGACCGGAAGAGCATCGATATGGTGGGCGAATTTTAGGCAAGTAAAGAAGATCAATTAAAGGAAGATTGTGTGGAAGCACTTCTAGAAGTATTTCAAGGATAAGTACCTCTTTGACAGGTACTATGATGACAAGATCAAAGAGTTCCATGAGATGAGATTGGGACAACAGACTATGGAAGAGTATGCCAATAAGTTTTTGGAGCTGCTGAGTTATGTCAAGTACATAAAAGATGAGAAGGTGAAGATACAACATTTTCTGAGTGGATTGCCTCAATATTACAAAGACATGATTGGTTTTTATGAGCGTGGGACTCTTGAGGAGGAAATAAGGAAGGCTATGTAATGCTATGAGAAAATCAAGAACAAACCAGACTACTAGAAGACATGGAAGAACATGATGAATGAGAATTTGGATCAAAGGAAGAAATATTTCAAACCTTCTAACTTCAAGAATCAACAGAAGAAACCAGCACAAGTTGAGAAGCAGCCAGCTAGAGCAACAAGAGAGAATCCAAAATATCCATAGCAGAACATAGGACCACTCCAATGTTGGAAATGTGGAGGACCCCACATGCATAGTTACTTTCTACTGGAGAATGAAAATGCAAGGCCATCATACAATATTCAAGAGGCAGAAACAATGTGACAAGTAGCAAGGGCCATACCTAGAATTTATGCAACACTAGAAGACCGCCAGGAAGATCACCAGTCAATAGTGGTTGAAGTTATAGGTAAGATTATTGAGCAATCTATTTCTATTTTGATTGACCCTGGTTCTACTCACAATTATATTTCTCCTAGATTAGTGGAGGTTTGTGCTCTTAGGAAGGTAAAGCATAGAAAGTCTTGGTTAGTTCAACTAGCCACTAGAACTAAGAGAAAAGTTAATGAAGTGGTGGATAAATTTCCATTGGTGATGAATGGATTGATCACTTGTGTAGATATGAATGTTCTACCTCTTGGTTCCTATGATGTTCTCATTGGAATGGATTGGTTAGAAGCTGACAGAGTGAAGCTTCACTTTTATAATAAAAATTTTGAATGCATGGATGAAGAAGGGAACCCAGTAGTGGTAAGAGGCATTCCAGAGGTAATCTCGGTAAGGAATATTTCAGCAATAAAGTTAAAGAAGTTTTGTAGGAAAGGTTGTCAATTGTGTGCATCCCATATTAAAGAGGAAACCAAGAATGAAACTCCTAGGTTGGAGACTATCCTGTGTTGCAAGACTTAAAAGATGTTTTTCCTGATGAGGTTCCAGGACTTCCTCCAAAGAGGGACATAGATTTCACAATTGAACTTGTGCCAGGAGTAGCACTAGTGTCCAAGGTAGCCTCTAGAATGAGTACTCCAGAAATGTTAGAGCTGAAGATGCAGCTACAATAATTGTTGGAGAAAAAGTATATCAGGCCGAGTGTGTCTCCTTGGGGGGCACCAGTTCTGTTTGTAAAGAAGAAAGATGGTACACTCATATTGTGTATTGATTACAGGAATCTAAATAAAGTCACGGTGAAGAAAAAATATCCCTTTCCAAGAATTGATGACCTCTTTGATCAAATGAAAGGAGCAAAGGTATTTTCCAAGATTGACCTGAGGTCTGGTTACCATCAGGTGAGAATCAAGGACGAACACATTCATAAGACAAGCTTCAGAACAAGGTATGGACATTATGAGTTTGTAGTGGTACCATTTGGTCTCGCAAATGCACCAGCAACATTTATGTGCCTTATGAATAGTGTCTTCAGCAGGTATTTGGACAAATTCATTCTTTTTTTCCTTGATGACATTCTTGTTTATTCTAAGAATGAAAAAGAGCATGAAGAACATTTGAGACTAACATTGCACTTGCTCAGAGAACATTGGTTGTATGCAAAGCTGAGCAAGTGTGACTTCTATAGGGATAGAATTCAGTACTTGGGTCACATTATTCCATAGGAGGGTATATCTGTAGACCCTGACAAGATTGAAGCTATTAAGAATTGGCATACTCCAAAGAATGTGATAGAGGTAAGATTTTTTATGGGGCTTGCAAGATATTACAGGAGATTGATTGAAGTATTCTCCAAGGTTTCACATGCTATCACTTCTTTGCAAAGGAAGGGGATAAATTTTGAATGGACCTCGAAGTGTGAAGAAAGTTTCCAGTGATTGAAGTATCTTCTCGCAAATGCACCAGTCTTGAAAGTTGTAGAACTATAGAAACATTTTGTGGTATGTACATATGCATGTGGCCAAGGACTTGGAGGAGTTCTTATGCAAGACAACCATGTGATATGTTATGAGTCAAGAAAATTAAAGGAGCACAAAAAGAACTATGCCACTCATGATCTAGAACTTGCATCCATAGTACATGCTCTCAAGATGTGGAGACATTATTTCATGGGCAGAAGATTTGAGCTAAGGATAGACCATTGTGGTCTGAAATATTTGTTTGATCAGCCTACTCTGAATGCTAGGAAAGAGAGATGGTTGGAGTTTTCATGTGAGTTTGATTTTGAAATCAAGCACATAAAAGGAAAAGAGAATAAGGTAGCCGATGCACTCAGCAAGAAGGTGCAGGAAATGCATATAGAATCCATTAGTAATTGACAATCATATTTGAGGCAGGAGATTGCTAATCATGTTTTTGAATATGAATTGTATGCACAGGTCAAGGACACGTTGCAGTAGAAAAGCATTGAAAAGAAGTATGATGGATATAAATCACACTTTGTATGGCCTTCCCCTGTCCTGCTGCAAACTCCTTAGACCCTATGGACCACTTTTTGTCCTTTGATTTTTCATTGATCATCCCTAAAAACACATGAAAATGCTATACATGAATTTTAAACATATAAGCACGTACATACACGGGTTTGACCACTAAAACCGTGTACATCGGGATGTGTGCATAATCCAAATCCTTTTGGAGTTTTCTTTGACATGGATCTGACTCATTTGACTCTTGGCCTTCCCTATGCCTTGAGATCGCTCGGATTCGACCTTTCATTACCCCTTTGAAAAGCTATATAAGGAACCCCTTGGTACATTGAAGGCATAAGAGAGAATTGAGAGCAAAGAAACTATAGTTCATTGTTGCCGAAACTTATGCTTGAGTCTGCATCCCTTTGTCCCTTGGAGCACTTTTGTGTTCTTCCCAAGCTTGCCTTTTGCTTGTGAGCTTGCTATCGAGAGATGGAGGATTGAAGTGGTGGAGGCCCAAGTGGGGGATTCGGTTTCTCCGGTTTGCAGACGTGCCATCAGAGGTTGTATCTTGTAATATCTGATTTATATTAATAGAAATATCTTTTCCTGTCCAATAATGTGTGTTTGAATGAATAGGTTCTCCATTGGATTATGTCAAATGCTTATACATTATTGATTATATATGCTATAATAGATCTAACACCATGATATATAGAATGCTTGTATTGTTTACTTGTTGTTGAGGAAGTAACAGATCAATTCAAGCTGGAGATTGGAAAGCTCAATGGGATCTACGTCAACCGTCCGGAATAAGGTACGAGGTCTGATCCTTTAGTGTTAGACATTTAATTTCTATTGCATATTGGAAAGGATTCATTTCTGGAGTCAAGCTGTCTGTTGTGGTACCCCAAGCCATAGGAATTTCTCTCCATAATAGAATTGGCGACTCTGCTGGGGACGTAGTGACGTTCCATGATCACAACCCTCCTCCTCCTCCACAGGATTAGACACCTGGGAGTGTATACATTTTGTACGACAGTGTATTATATGATGGTGGATTAAAAAGTCCTAATTTTGTATCATGACACTATGTATTATCACATTTTTTATGTATATAAAAGTTTTATGGTGATCGATTTATTTATTTACATGTGTAAAAATTGTGTTTGTGATTCATTTATTATGAATGAAACAAATGCCAATCTAACATGTAGTTAGCATATGAGTCAGCAACTTGATTATTATTTCTTGGAATGTATATATATGTTATATTGTCAAATTGCCATTCTAACAATCTCACACGTAAGAATCTTCTCAATAACATCGAATCTCTAACATGGTACAAACCATTGAGCTGTGACACTACTAACTCCGAATCAAGACGTACCTCAAGAGATAGAACGCCATGTAGAATGGCATCCCATAGAAGCTCAATAATGGTGCTATATTTAGCAACATTGTTGGAAGATGGCCGTAGACATACACCTCCTAAAGACAGTACCTGACCCATAGGAGTATAAATCACCCAAGCAGCAGAGGCTGAGTGTTGAGTGTGACAGCTTGCACCATCCGCGAATCCTATGTAGGTGGAAGATTCCCTTAACATCTGCCAAAAGAAATGAAAACTAATCACAAACCCGATCATGATAAGAAAAATACCTAAGCTATGCAAAGTTGTACAATAATATACAACAAGCAGCCTTGGCTAAATATTATGCATAGTATTTTTTGAGATAGAGCCCATTTCTAGGCTCCGCCAAAGCTGTTCCTTCGTAATCCACTAAATCATAAGCACCCTTCTCTAACACTCGCTTGACCACGTAAGGACCACACCACATAGGATTAAATTTCCCTGCCCCCAAGGGTTCTTTCGGTTGATCCCAAAAAAGGACCAAGTCTCTTTCACTAAACACTCTTGGACAGACAGACTTATCGTACTGGACCTTAATGCGACACTTATTAATCTCTAGAGCCACCAAGGCATTCCGATGTTGCTCATCGAGTTGCTCAAGGTGAACCAAACGCTCCTCCAAAGGTGAAGTGTCTGGTAAGAGTTCCACAGCTAGCTTCAACGAAGGAATTTCGCATTCAACCAGCAATATCGACTCCACTCCATGCACAAACTGATATGGAGAAAAACCAGTGGCAGTCTTAACCGCGGTTCAATATGCCCACAAAGCAGGATACAACATCATATGCCAATTATTCTTGCTGTGTGTGATGGTTCGTTGGAGAATGGATTTGAGTGATTTATTCACTGCCTCAACCTATCCATTCGCTCGGGGGTAGTAAGAAGAGGAGTGCTCTTGCTTATACCCTAACTTCGATGCCAACTCTTCCATCATACGGTTCTGAAAGTGCGAGCCATGGTCAGTGACGAGCTCTTTCAGAATCCTGAACTGAGTAATAATTTGGTTGAATACAAAGTAAGCGGCTGTCTCACCGTCGAATTTTAATATAGGCATAGCCTCATCTCATTTCGTGAAATAATCAACAGCCACTATAATGTGATGGTGCCCCCCAGCCGAAGCTAGGTTGCAATCCATAAAATCGAGCCCCCACTTAGTGAAGGGACCGGCGGTGATAATGGGATGTAACGGGGCAGGTTTTGAGCGCATATTACGTGCAAACACCTGGCAAGGGTGGCACCTCTTGACCACATCAACACAATCCTTAAAGATTGACGGCCAGAAATAACCCACTCTCAAATTCTTTTGAGCTGTAGAAAGCCCAGATAAATGACCACCACACGCCCCTCTGTGGCAATCATTTAGCACAACCTCAGCCTCATCATGAGTTAAACAACATCGTAAAATGGAATCTACCCCATGGTGGTACAAAGTATTGTCCACTATAAGGTAGTTCTTAGAGACGTGGCGTAATCGTCGTCGTTCATCTCGGGAGAGGTGAATAGGGGTCCTAAGTGTTTGTAAATATATTATGATGTCCCCATGCCATGGGTCTAACGTAGAGATTAAGAAGATGTGTTCATCAACAAACGTATCTTCACAAACCAACTCCTCGGCCTCACTTGAAAAATCTGATATAAGCTCTGCAAAGACTAAAGACTTCTTCGATTTTGCCGAAACAAACTTGAGATCAAATTCTTGCAGAATGACAATCCATTTATTATACTTTCCCCCAATCATCCTTCGGGTGAGGACGAATTGAAACGGATTGAAATGGGCCACAACCAAGGTCTGGCGAAGGAGAATATAATGTCTCAAATGCTGAACCTCATGTACGGTAGCTAAAGCAAGCTTCTCGACATGAGAATAACGAATCTCTACATCAATAAGGTTTTGGCTCAGATAATATATGACATGCTCTTGGAGCTCCTCATCCTCTTGAACCAAGACCATACCAATCATCTCTAAAGACGCGGCCACATATAATAAGAAATCATGGCTATAATCTGGGGGACTAATCACCGGGGCCGATGTAGGGCTCTCTTGAGTGCATCGAAGGACTCATGGGCTCACTCATCCCAATAAAAGGGAGTGTCCTTCTTCAAGAGACGCATAAATCCTCTAGTCAAATTGGCAAAGTTGACAACAAATATTCGTAAGAATTTTGCCATGCCCTGCAAAAACTGAAGATGACGAATATTCTTTGGGGGAGACAACTGAAGTATTGCCTCAACCTTCAAAGGGTCGACTATTATACCCTCTTTTGAAACAATGAATCCTAACAAACGACCTGACTTCACGCAAAAGATGCACTTATGAGGATTTAATCTAACTGAATAGTGCCGGCATATTTCAAATACAAATCTCAAGTGATAGGGATGATGCATTCTCATACGAGAATGAGCAGCGAGATCATCCAAAAATACCTCGATAATTGACTTGAGATCGTGCAAAATCAAGGTCATTGCCCGCTGAAATGTAGCTCCGGCATTTTTAAGGCCGAAAGGAATTTTTCCATATGCGAACATTCCCCAAGGACAAATAAATGAAGTCTTGTGTTGGTCCTCAGGTTTAATCTGTATCTGATTATACCCAGAAAATCCGTCCATAAAGGAGAACACCTCGCTCCCCGCACACTCATCCAAAATCTGGTCTATAAATGGTGTGGGGAAGTTATCCATAGGACAGGCACGATTCAAATCATGGAAATCAGTGCATATGCAGATCGCTCCCTGCTTCATATCCACTGGAATGGGGTTTGAAACCCACTCTGTCAAGGGAATAGGATAGATGAAACCGGCTTTCAATAGTTTCTCTATCTCTGCCTTAATGGTGGGTGCTTTCCTAGGATTTAGCGCACGTAATCGTTGTCGAACAGGCTTAGCGTTGGGGTAAGTCTTAATCTCATGCTCGACAATACGAGGGTCAATACCTGGCATCTCGTCGTAAGATGAAGCAAAAATATCATGGAAATCCATGAATAGCTCGGTATATTCTAGAATCTCAGCATGGGAACATTCCGCCCCAATATAGACATTCTCTATTGTTCTAGGATTGCGAGAGATGTTGATAGGAATCATTGAAGATATGTTTTTCGTGTTTCCATCAGCCATCGGACCAGGAGAGCTTAATGGAACCATAGTACTACCAACTCTCTGACTAAGAACCGCCCTAAAATCCTCACGCTCCAAATGGTCAAGCTCTGGGAGAAAGTGCGATCTATGATGAAGTTCCTCCCATGGTGGCTCAACTCTCGACATAGCCTCAATAATCGCTTCATCCAAAGGGAAAACCATATCAAGGTAGTTGTGGGCATGAGAAGACTGTAATACCCATGCCGGCAGCACATACGGGTCCTCCTCCTCCGACCGTGAAGAGGAAGAACTAGGTTCTGCAACATTCTTGAGATTAGCTTGATCAGCTATCATGGCTGCAGGCAACGGCACGCTCATCTCGACAGGATCACTCGAAGTACTCGATGTAGGAAGAATCCAAGGGTCTTCCATATGATTCATGTGAAAAGACACTGATATCATAGAAGTCGAAGCCTCATCGAAACTAGATCCTATCATGAGGATCGGTGCAGGAAAACTAAAGCTTCCCATGAGGGATGGATACATGCCTACACCCACATTCCCAGTTGCCAACTGAGAGTGCTCAATGATCAGGATCGAAGCTCCCGAAGATGTGGTAACAGATGGATTCTTGAATGTCATCTGATCAATCGTTACGATCTTCCCATTATGTGGAAAGCATACAACATAGAACAAGGAAGAAGAAACGGCTTGCATACTGTACATCCAGTTCCTACCCAGTAGGAGATTATAGTCAAGGGGTGCATCAACCACCTCGACCTCTATCGCAATGGTCTTCCCCCCCAAACAGACTTTAAGGGAAGGAAGGATTCCATCTGGCCGAAAAGATCTCCCATCGAAAGCAGTTAACATAGTCACTGATTTAGACAGCTCAGGAGAACCGAGACCCTTCCAACAGGCCAAAGACATCACAGAAGCAGCAGCACCCTCATCAATCACAGTACGTTTGACGGTCATACCAAGACATTCTATGTGCACCAAAAGAGACACATAGTAGGGCAAGCGAGGCTGATGTCATGCGGTTTCAAATTTGATCACAGAGGAAAAATCACCATCATTCACACCAAGGGAAAAAAGCAACGTCTTCCTTTGCGAAGGACAACTCTGAAGCACTTCCAATGCAGACATCACACAAGGAGTATGGCCCAAATCCTCAACAACTGAATAATTCTGGGTGGCTCAGGCATTTGGATTATTCCCGGAATGCTTAAGAACTCCCTTAGGAATGCGAGGTGCAGCCTCAGGTTTATCCGTAGGTTTCTCAATGCGCAAATGGGACCCTGGTGGATCAGGTTCTTTGCCTGGGCTGGGTTGTAACGAACTATAATATTTCACACAAGTCACAACTTTCACGGCACGGACCATGTTAATGCACCCACGACCACTACCCTCCAGTGGATCATCATCACTAGACTGGTCATAGGACTTCGAGTTCATATTTTGGTTATGCAGTAAAGGGTTAGTTAGCATAGTTGGGCCTTGTGCTAAGAATCTCGAAGCTTCTTCAATCCGAGGGCACAAGTAACTGAAGTGATCGTCCTTACATAGATTGCAAGGGAACTTAACCTTACGTTTCACTTGCTTGTCCCCCCCAGTTCTACCTTTCTTGTCATTATTGTTAGAATTCTCATTCTTATTCCCACCCTTTCAATTATTATTTTTACCCTTTTTTCTATTCCGTCCGGGCTGTTGGTTACCCTTCTGGTCCGACGATCACACAAAAAGTACATTCGTCGTTTGGGCAGGTTGAGATGAAGCCGTAGCTTGTCCCGAAGTAGATTGGTTGAGCGACAATTAACTAGCTTGTTTTGCAACCGAATCTATAGGTTTTGCACTTGCACAATCCACAATGCCATCGGCATGTGGTCCAGATTTGACTTTGGGATCAAAACTGGAATGGGGAGCATTGGGAATAATCTCATACAACAAACCACACTGAGCATAGATCAAGTCCAGTTCCTGCGCCCTAAAGATCACTTGTTCCTCATTCTACACTCCGGATGTGGAAACATCCTTCGCTATATATGGCAATAACGACTTGAGGAACCACTCAAGGAGGAATTCCGATGGTATAAAAGCTTTAATTAATCTCTTCCGTCTACGCCACTCTTGAATATGATCAGAAATATGTGTGGCTTTATCTTGCTGAAATGTCGACAAGAGTTCAGTACCAACATCATAGCGCACTGGTAGCTAGAAGTGATTAAGAAAATTCATCGCAAGGTCATCAAACAAATCGAAGGCTCCCTTAGGCAACTCTATATACCATTCCGTAGCAGGCCCTGTGAGGGTGCGTTGAAATAGTCTCAAACAGACTGAGTCTTGATGTAATGAATTTGAAGAGCACAAAAGGTGAAACATAGTAATGTTTGCTCAGATCCTCTCCCGGTTTGCCTTTGAACTTACGTATGTCTGAAGGAATCTTGGTAGGGAAATCCGGCCAAGCCGGTTCATGAGCCACGGGATCGTTCGTAAGTCTCAATAAGTCAGGAAGATTAAGCATCGCAAGGAAAGGGAGCCTAGGATGATGAGGTCGATGGACCGCTCCCTGGTTCATATAGGGTTGATTACCACCATGGCCTTGGCCATAGTTTCCTCCTCCTATCTGACTCATATAGGGTGGCGTGGAAGTACCATAGTATGGTGGACCTTGACTAGTAGGAGCTAAAAATCCGTAATTATGAGAGTAAGCAGGTTGTGGATACCCACCTCCATAAGGTGAAGAAACCTATCCATACTGCGTCCCATAATAAGGTCCATAGTTCATCGCATGCGATGCCCCATGAGACACTCCGTAGGTAGGAAGATGCACTCCGGAAGTAGGGATATATGCCCTAGAAGTAGCGAGATGACCTCTAGAAGCATGAACATAGCCTCCCGACGCAGTGGGGGGTATGTGAACTTGAGACACAATCAGCCTAGTAACCGCAGTACGGACCTGACTCATAGCCATATACCGGCTCGAAGGACCACGTGAATAAGGAGGAGGATGTACATTTGAAGAAATAGGAACCGAGGATGAAGGAACCTGAGTAATAATATATGTATTACTGCCTATCGTCACTCGTCTCGGATCTGGTATCCTAATCGGATCGCTAACCCTAGACCTAGGAGGGAGATACGATGTGGCTTCCACCACTGGGATGGAAGGTGCAATGTGACTAGTGCTCCCAAACCTCTCCACATGGTAAGGAATGGGAGTGCCCCCGGGCATAGTGTTAGGATCAAAATCGGATTCGACATAAAATGTCAAATCATGTGTAGGGAAACCATACATAGCATTACTACCGTAGCTAGTGCTGGTAGGTTCAAAATGAGTCTTGGCGTCCTCCAACATTCCATACCGGTAACGTGTCAATGGGGAATCAGACCTGGAGTGAGTAGGCCTATCATGCAAGGGTCCTATCTCAGAAATCACAGGACCTAACTCAGCTAAGTCAGGTGAAGGATCATAAGTAGGAGTAAATTCCCCATCATCTACATGAATGGGAGGAGGTGGTTCAGAAATATACTCTAAACGGTCTCCCATGGTGTGTGAATCAATGCGTGACATAGTCTGCCTAGACTATCTAGGTCTTGTTGGCAGTCAGCAACAACCCCTTCATTTTTCCATTAAGATGAAGGGAGATCAGCTCTCTTTTATGATTTACCTATTAAAAAAATTATAAAAGAGTGCCTTTAGAATCTTCGATTCTGAAGGTACTCTCAGTTATAGAAAAGTCCAGGGACATATTAGAAGCTGATGAAACCATATTTCATAAACTTGATAATTAGCAGTTGTCAGTTCCATAAATTTTTATATAATCAATTCATCATTAATTAATCTGTATGATTATATATATGATTTAAGAAATTTAAAAAGATATTTTTCTAATTGGGGTCCAACGAAAACACATTTCGAAGCTGGTTATTGATAAGAACTAAAGGTTAAATATTAAATTAAAACTCTTATTAAACCTAAAGGTTCATATTCCATTCATAACTTAATATCATTATTTTGTGGAATTCTATATATATAGTTAGTGAAAAGCAAATAAATGAGTATCATTCGAAATCTTCATATGACATGGTTTTATATCTTAGTATCCTATTGAATTCAATATTAGAATATTAATGGATGGGATTTTGTAAAATCATAAAACTATATTTCAAAATGAGACTTTATGTATATACATGGCATAAATGTTAATTCAGATCATTAGTTAGTTATAATGCAAAACATTAGGGTGTATGGTTTTGATACTATATCGCCATGTCAATAAATGCTACCACCTTTCACGAATAATCAGGAGGAGACCATCAATTGACAGTGTTTACGAGGATATATGACCCATATGTCAAATAAATAACACCTGTTACGAGGATCGTTGTGTTGGCATGGAGATTTGGCTAACACCTTGCGATTAACTGACAGCTGTGAATATATTAATGAATCGTATCAATAGGATTTAATGTGATATCCATTTCATTTCGTAAAAGGTAATAAAAGCTCTTTTGTGCATGCCTGTAAAATCGCAGATTTTACAAGCACACATATAAATTTTGGTTTCTTTTGTTATTTCGGTTTTAATTGGTTTTTAATGAGATGCTGTTGTTTCGTTAAAAAAGGTGGGCATGTCACCGCTATCCTTTACAGTTTCAGGACGTGTCTAATATCATGGATTTCAGTTGGAAGACGTGGTTGTTCATTGAAGACTGGCATTTCAACAACAGCCACGAATTTTCTAGTTCCTTTAAATCAGCAACTGTTTCAGGCTAGTTGTTTCTATTGTTATCTTTTAGTGACAAGTGTCTGATGAAAAGAGATTTGATTCTCTTTGATAGTTATAGGAATCCTATAGTATTGCGTATAGCATTGATGGGAAAACTAAATCAAGAGATGGGTAGTATTATATAAGCAAGTAATTTTTATGAGGAAAGGGGATGGAGTGACTGAAGCAAAAATACTTGAAATACTATTTTGATACTAGTGTTGTTCCTGCTGAAGTTTTATCTTTAGGCATGGGATGTGACTGGAAATATCCAAGTTGATATCGTGATTGGTATTATTTTGGATACTCTTTATATTTCAGTATATGATCTTCCATCTTTAACATTAATACAGTATACTTTGTTATGCCTATGTTTATTAATCAGTATTTCCCTTTGTCAAAACAATATTGTATTTGAATTAATATATTATTGTAACTGAATTTTTCAGTGTGTCTACTTTTCTGTGCTACTTCTGAATATTCAAGATATGATGATATATATATGTTTATGTCTATTTGATTTCATTTGTGTTGTTGCAATGATTTCATACTGAACATTATTTCTTATTCAAATATCTAATGTTGGTTATTAATTATTAATTGATTAGACATTTCAGAAAATTCAAAGTAATTACTTATTTCAGTTTCTCTGTCAAGTTATTTTATAGCAGAATGATGTAGTGTAGATGAGCTAAATATTTTTATTTAGACCTTACTCCTTATCTTTTTGTTTATCATATTATTAATTAATAATTGATATTATATTTAAAATCGCTCTCAGCTGAGATAGGATAGATAGGATAGATAGGATAGTTAAGATTAGTATTATTTTAGTATATTTTACAGTCAACAGCTGTTAAATAGAAGTTGTGTAATTTTAGAATAATTCTAATAGTCTGTTTATATTTAGAAATAAAATCTTCAAAAAATCAAAGACTTTCCTTAAGAAAGCAACTGTAGGATACCTTAGGTAGTTGAAAATAATTTTTAGAGTTTAGTTAGACAGAAATAGCTTTAGGATAAATTTTCACTGAATTTTAGTTTCTCCTTAAGAGAAAAATTCAGTTGGTAGCAGGACCATAACCTGCGAGATTTTGCTACTCCAAACACATCGGATGCTGCTTTAAGCTGATTGTGTGGGCATAATCTCCTTGCTGGCCTAGGTCAGAAAATCAGGGCAACAAATGGTGCTAGAAGGAGGGCCTGTTAATGATTAATGGAAGGAAAAATTAATGAGAAATTTTCAACCAGCCCACATCCTCCAGAAGTCAGTAGATCACCGTTTATAGAAACTGTTAGGAACATCCTTGAACGTGATCATATCACATCTCCATTTACTCCTGAACAAAGTACTCAAACTTTGGAAGAATCACGACATATTCTTACCAGAGCATTTGCCAATAAAATTGGTGTATCTCCGATAGATTATGGTCTACCTAGGCATCAACGACGTAATCCGCAATTGAACATAGTTTCTCAAGGTTTGAAAGAAGTTGATAACACTCCATGTTATCAAACGAGAAGTCATCAGAGACAAACTATTCAAACAAACACTGCTAGAAGACTAATTGCAGAGGGCGGTTTCGATCAGCCACCTTCTCCGCCTGAATCACCAACCAATAGTCCAAGATCATCCAATTCAGGGAATTCCTCAAGTTCTGAAAGAAGTCCAATGGTAGGAAACGTACCTGTGGGAGGAGGAGCTAATCCTCCACCTAATCCAGAACTCCCTTGGCTAAGAACAACTATTGTAGCTATCCCCAGTGTACAACATCCTTTGCCTAAACACTCAGATAAACTTCTCCCTAAGTTTAACCCAGATAACAAAGAACCTGCAGAAGTGCATGTTGACAAATTCATGTTAGCTGTTCAAACCTTGAACGTTCAGCATGAATATGTAGTTTGTCGATTGTTTCCTATAACATTCGAAGGAAGAGCTTCGACTTGGTACTTCTCGTTAGTACAGGGATCAATCACAAATTGGGCTGAATTTAATAAAGCATTTTTAGATAAATTTGGGGAAGATAAAACACCTGCTCTTTTAGCCTTAGAGTTATCTAGGATTAAAATGGAGCCTAAAGAAAGAATCAAAGATTTCAATCAAAGGTTTCTAACATTAAAAAACAAAAGTCCAGTTGCTTCTCAACCTCCCGAAGATATAATTATTGAAAATTATACTTCAGCCTTACCAAAATATTATGGGATGTTCGTTAACAGAGCTGGGAAAACAACGTTAGTAGAAACTTTTGAGGAAGCCATTAAAGTGGAGAAGGATTCTATGTCCTATGAACCAGATAGAAGTGGGAAATCTGATACTTTTCCTCGTAGGAAGATTGAAAAACTTAATTCAGAAAAAGATAAATCATTTGATGTAGAACAGCTGCAAAATGCTATTCGGGCATTAACCAATGAAGTTGTAGGAATAAAGAAGACCAATTCTGAAGCTTCCTCTTCTAGAGGATATTTCAGATATCAGTTCATACAAAATCCGAATACAACTAATAAAACAAATACACCACCTGACATAGCAACAAATGAAGAAATTTTTAATACAATTCGAGTTGTTTTATCTTTATCTGAGATTCCTTCTAATCAACAAATAAAAGAAAACGAAGAAGAAGAGGAATAAGAAAATGAGGAATAATCATAGGAACCTCAACAACTTAACGGTCATTTCTGGGACAGTCTTGTAAAAGAATATGAGAGTAAAAGTCCACCTACAGGACAACATGTCTATAATACTCGTAGTAGAACATTCGCAAACACTCCTGGAGCCTCATCAAGTTCTACCCCTAATAATGAAAACAATAATGCACAGCCTAATAAACAAACTCAATCTGGAAAACAAGCTTAATCAACCAAAATTACTCAACCCATTCAAAATGATCCAAAATTAGATTTACAATATGATATAATTGAAGATTTAAAGAAGACACATGCAAACATCAGTATGTATGACCTTCTTCAAATCTACCCAATGCCTAATAGTCGTGTTATAAATCCTGCAATGAGTTCAATTATTCCTAATGAAAAACAAAATGTTGCTGCAAACAGTTCTAATAATGATTCAACAGCAACTGAAAAAGGAAAAGCAATGGCTGATAAAGCCTCGCTTATAGGTAAGAAATCTAAATCAACCACACCTCCATTCTTACCTACCTTTGATATTTTCAATAGGAATGTTCATAATTGCATGGTAGACTCTTGAGCATCCTCCAATGTCATGCCTTTATCAGTATGCAAGAAGTTGAATGGGAAATATATTCCATCAAATTCCAAATAACTGAATTGGACAGAACAAATGTGAAGGTTGTAGGGGAAATGAAAGATGTCCTAGTCAGGATTGCTTGTAACCCTTCGGTTTATCAAATTATAGATATTGTTGTTACCAATATTCCTGATGCATATGGGTTATTTTTAAGTAGGGATTGGTCTCAACAATTGAATGGATTCTTTGCCACAGATTGGTCAACACTATGGTTACCTAAGAATGGAAAGTCAAATCAGATAAAGATCAATAGAGAAAGATATATGAAACATACTGTCACAGAACTGCATGATCCTAGTGAACTTGTTTTATTTTCAGATTGCATTATGGGGAATTACATGTATGAATTGGGATTTGGCACTTTTAAAGCTGAAAATTCCGCCCTTTCTGAAAATAAACAGCAATCAGAAATTAGAAATGTGACATCTATTTCTCCTAACTCTTCATTCAAGGAAATCATCAATGATGTAGATAATTTTAATATTGTAAATATTATAGAAAGCAAAGTAGTTGTTAATAGTTCCACTTGGACTTTATATTTTGATGGTGCGAAATCTAAAGAAGGAGCCGGAGCTGGTTGCTTACTGATGGACCCTCAGGGAAATAAAACATGTATAGCTTGTAGGGTGGAATTTAATTGTACAAATAATACTGTGGAATATGAAGCTTTAATAAAAGGTTTGAAAAAATCAATTGATTTGGATATCAAAGTATTAATTGCATACGGTGACTCTGAAATTATCGTCAGACAGGTTCGTAACTCCATTCATTGCCTATCTGAACATTTACAGAGTTATCAATGAGAGGCATGGAACCTTATCTCACATTTTGTTGCATTTAACATAATTTCTGTTCCTAGAAGTCAAAATCAAGAAGCATATTTGTTGGAAAATGGAGCATCAAAGTTAATTCCATCAGAAAATCTTACATCAGATTTCTTTTTCAGTTGAATTGATTTTTAGGCCTTCCATACCAGATAATATTTTTAATTGGCGTGTATTTGACAATGATGTGCAGGTGCTGAATTTTCTGATGAACGAGGATACCTTTAAAGATTCAACCATAGATGAGGTCACTCATGACGAAAATCTGCGGGATTTTTCGGTAATAAATGATTTTTGTTCAGTTGAAAAAGCTTTTGAAAAGGTAAAACCAGTCCCTAATTCAGTACTAAGATTAGAAAAGTTCTTTGATTTGCAGGATAAATTTAGATCTGTACCTAATTGTAAAACTAATAGCTCTCAAATGAGGTATGAAACCATAAATTTAGGAACAGATCTGAATCCCCAAACTATAAATCTAGGAGTGGATTGCAATCCTGAAGAAAAAACAGCATTTATAAAATTATTTCAGGAATTCAAGCATGTCTTTGCTTGGACATATGATGACCTAAAAACCTTCAACACTCAATTCATGCAACATATAATTCCAATTAAACAGGATTCAAAACCTTTTCAACAAAAGCTAAGGAAGTATCACCCGTCACTAGAACCGACAATTAAGAAGGAACTAAATAAATTGTTAGCTTCCAAGATTATTTTTCCCATCAGGCATACTCAATGGGTAGCAAACTTAGTTCCAGTCAGGAAGAAAAATCGGGATATTAGGTTATGTGTACATTTTAGAAATCTGAATAAGTCTTCTAAAAAGGATAATTACCCAGTTCCTCCCATGGAACAAATTCTTCAAAAGGTGTCTGGGGCTGAGATACTATCACTCCTTGATGGTTTCTCAGGATACAATAAAATATTAGTTTCCCTAGATGATCAATTGAAAACGACTTTTAGAACTCCATGGGAAACATATGCTTACCGCAAGATGCCCTTTGGGTTAATCAATGCTGGAGCAACCTTTCAAAGAGCAATGGATATTGCTTTTAGAGGCTTGATTAATCATTCGGTTGTTGTCTATTTGGATGATGTTACTATATATTCTAAACATTGACCTGATCATCTTAATCATCTTAGAAAGGTATTTGAATGGTGTGGAAAATTTGGAATATCCTTAAATCCTAAAAAAACATTTTTTGCTGTTTCAGAAGGTATTTTACTAGGCTGTGTGGTTTCAACGCATGGAATCATGATTGATCCTGAAAGAATCCAAGCCATTTCAAAGATAACTTATCCTTTGAGAAAGAAATCAATGCAATCATTTCTTGGTAAAATAAATTTTTAGGAGATTCATTCCCAGTTTCTCCGAAATCATTCGTCCATTGCAGAAAATGATTAAGAAAGACGCTATTTTTAATTGGGGACAAAACGAAAAAGAGTCATTCCAGAAAATTTTGGAAGCCATTTCAAAAGCTCCTAGCCTTCTAAGTCCATATTTTAGCAAAGATTTCATATTGTATACTTTTGCTTCTGATATTTCATATGCAGCAGTATTAACCCAATTAAATCAGCAAAATAACGAAGTACCAATCTCCTTTATGAGTTCAAATTTCAAAGGTGCTGAACTTAATTATCATCAAGTTGATAAACAAGTTTTTGCTGTGTTTAAAGCTGTTAAACATTTTTGTCCATATTTATTGAAATCTAAAACGAAAATAATAGTCCCTTATTCCTCAGTCAGAAACTTGTTAGTGAAAAAGAATTTAGGTGAGAAAAGAGCGCCTTGGATGACAGCCCTTCAAGAGTATGAATTAGAAATCAAACCCTCAACGATAGTCAAAGGTCAAGGACTATGTAAATTAGCTACTGAAGTTGCTCATTTACCTAATGATAAAGCTGAAACTGTCATTGATGAAGTTTTACTTTCCAGAGAAATTTATTTTTACCCTCCACCACAAGATTCTTGGTATACAGACATAAGAATAATTTTGGAAATAGGAACTGCTCCTGATTACCTAGAACCAAAAAAAAAAAGAGCACTTAGATTGAAATATGCTCCTTATTTATTAATTAATAATGTCCTCTTTCGGAGAAATTCAGACGGAGTATTGCTTCGATGTCTAGACAAAGATGAAACAGAAGTAATTCTGAAAGAGTTACATTCTGGACCAGCAAGAGGTCATTTTGGTGGAGAAACTACCGCGCATAAAATTCTTAGGGCTGGTTATTATTGGCCTACCTTGTTTCGAGATTCCTATACTTTTGTTAGAAAATGCCAGGAATGTCAACTTGCTGCGGGAAGGGTTAAGAACCCTGTTTTTCCTTTACAACCTGTTTCAATTGAAAGACCCTTTCAACAATGGGGTATTGATATAGTAGGGCCAATAAATCCTCCCTCCTCTAAGAAACACAAATATATAATAAATGCAACTAATTATTTTACTCGTTGGGAAGAAGCTGCACCATTAAGGGTTATAAATACCAATCAGGTTATATTATTCTTAGAATTCTTTATCATAACAAGATTTGGTATTCCAGATTCCCTCGTCTTTGATAATGCTTCATATTTTTCATCAATTGAGTTAACTCAATTTTCCTTAGAGAAGGGAATAAGAATCAGGTATTCAGCTAACTACCATCCTCATGGAAATGGTTTAGCTGAATCAACAAATAAAAATTTATTGAAAATTCTCAAAAGAACCATTTCAGTTCACCATCGAGATTGGCATACGGAATTGGTCAATGCCCTTTGGGAAGACAGAGTGACTCCTAAGGATTCAATAGGTAACTCACCATTTTTCTTAGTATATGGAACTGAAGCTATTTTACCACCGAATTTATTTTTACCTTCATTACAGTTAGCTCAGTCTGTCCAAGATGAAGAGTGTCTAGCAATGGAAAAGAGAATTAATACTTTGATAAATCATGAGGAAGAAAGAGAAAAGTCAAAACAACACTTTACAAAACATCAGCAAATGGTGAAATCTTGGTTTGACCAATCCTTTAGTTCCAATCGATAATTTCAGGTGGGAGACCTAGTTTTAAAATGGGATAAAGTTCACGAGGAAAAGGGGGATCATACTAAGTTTCAGAAGATTTGGTTAGGTCCTTTTGTTATTGTTTAGAAGATAGGTCCAAGTACCTTTCGATTACAAACACTTGAAGGCCAGTCCGAAACATTTCCAGTGAATGGACTGATTCTGAAAAAATATTTCTGTTAATATTATCTGTCTTAAAATGTATATAATTTGTTTGCTGTTTGTAAATAAATTTATATTTTTATACATAAACTATGTTTGTTGTTTATCAATTAATTTATATTTTTGTATATAAACTGGGTCATAGTACAGAGAATTAAGGATGATGACAAATTTATAAAACTTTTGTAACTTTCAAACATCATTCTGTTATTTTTAGCTAGTTTTAATTCTGTTATTCAAATAGTTTAGACTGTCAAATTTTTGTACATAATCAGTCAGTAATCTTTAGTTAACAGCTGAAGAAATAAATGTAAATAAATAAATCTTCTGGTTAAAAACAATCAGTTTTCTTGTTAACTAAAAATTATGATACTAGACCGAAATCTTTTAAAAATTTGTTTAGGATAATCAAGATTTCTTAAATCTATAAAAGACCTATCATTATTCTATTTTTAAGTGTTACTCAGATTAATCCTCACCTTTTTATTTTCTTTATATAAAATGGAGATAGCTTATTAATATCTTTTTCGAAGCTTGTACTTTTGAAAAACTCTTACAGATCTCTACCATCAGTCTTCAAAAGTGTTTGCAATCTGAAAATTTTTAGAATTTGTTCCAGTCAATAAAATGCTAAAGTGAGAGACGGAAGTTTTTAGTAATAAGCCAGTCTGATCAGAATCACAAATATCACTAGTATGACATTATTAGGAAACTAGTAATGGATTTTGGTTTAAAAACCAAAAGATAAGGGGTCTCATCACGAGCCAGCTGATTCATTTTCTGGTGATATTAATGACTGACACTACCATTTGGTCACCATGCTAGGTAATGATCTCTCATTTTATAAAATTGAAAAGATAAAAAATGAATAAAGAAAATATAAATTCTAACTGAAGAACATGAGGTCTCATCACGAGACGGCCTAATCATGATCATCAGTGTTGTCTGGAATAACTTCATTTCTGATCACCAGGATGATGGATTTTGATTTAAAAATTAAAAGACAAGAGGTCTCATCACGAGCCGACTTGCTTATTTCAGATAGCTCTCGTGAATGATACTATCACATTGGGACACCATACCTAGATAGTAGTCTTCAGTCAGAATTATTGTTTAAACAAAAGAAAAAGCAAACAAAAAAAAAATTATTATGTTTATGGAACAGATTCTGGAAAGTTTTCAGAAAAGTAGATTTCTATATGCTGATGGTGCAGGTTATTATTACTATGAACTGCTTTGTTTCGATCAAGATATTTTTTAATTTTATCCCTAACTAGATCTATGTTTCAAAAGATGGAATATTTCTGAGTTGTACTTATGAATATGAATAAAAAATAATGGTTTTCATTTAGATAAAGAATTTTTTATTGTTCTTAATGAATTTTAATATTTTGTTTATATCATTTATAAGTTGTATGAGCAGAGATAACTGGTTCACCCAGGTCGTCACCATTTGTTGGCAGTCAGCAACAACCCCTTCATTTTTCCATTAAGATGAAGGGATATCAGCTCTCTTTTATGATTTACCTATTAAAAAAATTATAAAAAATGCCTTCAGAATCTTCGATTCTGAAGGTACTCTCAGTTATAGAAAAGTCCAGGGACATATTAGAAGCTGATGAAACCATCTTTCATAAACTTGATAATTAGCAGCTGTCGGTTCCATAAATTTTTATATAATCAATTCATCATTAATTAATCTGTATGATTATATATATGATTTAAGAAATTTAATAAGATAGTTTGCTAATTGGGGTCCAACGAAAACACATTTTGAAGCTGGTTATTGATAAGAACTAAAGGTTAAATATTAAATTAAAACTCTTATTAAACCTAAAGGTTCATATTCCATTCATAACTTAATATCATTATTTTGTGGAATTGTATATATATAGTTAGTGAAAATCAAATAAATGAGTATCATTTGAAATCTTCATATGACATGGTTTTATATCTTAGTATCCTATTGAATTCAATATTAGAATATTAATGGATGGGATTTTGTAAAATCATAAAACTATATTTCAAAATGAGACTTTATGTATATACATGACATGAGACTTTATGTATATACTTTATGTATATACTTTATGTATGGTTTTGATACTATATCGCCATGTCAATAAATGCTACCACCTTTCACGAATAATCTGGAGGAGACCATCAATTGATAGTGTTTACGAGGATATATGACCCATATGTCAAATAAATAACACCTGTTACGGGGATCGTTGTGTTGGCATGGAGATTTGGCTAACACCTTGCGATTAACTGACAGCTATGCATATATTAATGAATTGTATCAACAGGATTTAATGTGATATCCATTTCATTTCGTAACATTGTACGAGCTCATCATGCCCACTGTGCGTAATCAATGTCTCGATTTATGATTCATGAATCGAATAATCCCTGATATGTAGAATTGGTTAAGTTTTACTGTTAATCATGGCTAGTCATGCATTTATCATAGCAAGACGATGGTTGTAGTATTCATCATCGCTAAATTCGATTGAAATGGCCAAATTTAGAGCCTTCATCACTGCCAGGTATGAATCATGTGAAGATTTGATATTTCATATCATGTCATGCACCTGGATACCTATCCCCTCCCTCTTCACAACTCCGTTCATTCCATTTCGTAATCAGGATAGTGGTGAGGAGGCCATGGCACCGCTGATTCATTTTGAAATCGCGGGGTCAGAGCTTATTGAAGCTGATGAGAAGGTTGCCTTACTATTTGAGAAAATTGGATGGGGGCATTTCTTCAGGAGCTTTAGCAGTCATAACACGGAGGTGACCAAGCTGTTTGCTTTAATCTTGAATGAAAACATAACACAGATTGGGGGTTTCAAGTTCATCGTTGACGAGGACAAAATTGCAAAGGCAATGAGGCTCCCACAGACTGGAGAGTGGTGGTTTAAGGGTGGAAAAGTAAATAAAAATAAGTGTCTGTCCTTGCCATTTCCATTTCCGGATAGCGCAAAACTGAAGATAGGGGTTTCGGTCAGGTTCCTGAAGCCAGAATGGCGGGCCTTCTACAAGATTTTGGTTAGGTATGTGTCGTGCGATGGACATTTTTCTCAGCTGCACTATTACCACCTACGACTCTTGTTAGCATTAAAAGGCTGTAAACTTTATCTACCGTTTTATCTTTGGCAAAGTCTGAAAAAAAAATGTCGCATTCAGTTCAAAGTTTCGATAATCCTGATAGGAGTCTTTTTCATCATGGTTTAGTCAAAATTATAATATAGCATCATCTATCTTTTAATCGCAAATCGTGGGATGAATTTTTATTTGAATGTCAATTTGGGTCGACCCAATTTTGGCCAACCCCTTCCCCAAAGACTCGTAAGAAATGAAAGGCTACTGTAAATCCCGAGGTTAGCAATGTTCCTGAGGCTGAATCAAAGGATAAAGGACTTGAGGAAGCCCATACACCCATAAATGCTCGTATCAGTAATAATGACGTTGGGAACGTAGCTCCCTATTACTCTGAAGCAACCTTGAATCGACCCCCATCTGATAAACGTCATAGTACTCCTGCAAAGACAGAGGACAGGTTAACCAAAAACGAACATATTAACGCTGTTAATTGTAAAAATTTCTCTGAGCCAAATAACCCTTGTAAACATGGCAAGGAGTCTATGCATAAACTAGATCAACTAACATAGGTATGCTGTGACAGAGGAGGCTTTGAATCAAACAATATTGTGTTTTTTCGTTCAAGGAGAGTCACCAGAAGCATGAACAATGCACCTATAGGTTCTATTCCTATGACTAATCAACAGGGTACTCAGCCTTCTATTGTCCTCATTGAGGACGACGTTCCATCGTTGGATACTAGAACTACTCATATAAATGAACCCAATCTTATAAAGGATAATAGTGCAAAATCAATTAAAAACATTACAGAGCCGGGTAAGGCAAAAGTTGCTCCATCGTGTATGGACACCCATAGTTTGGATCCAGAACCATATTTTATCAGTCTTCAATCATCTGTCCAAAATGTAGATAATCCTAATCCTCCTCAGGCAGCCGATTCGTGTCACAAAAATGAAGGAGAAACTCTTCAACAAATTCTGGAAAGGGTATACGATACCACGATTATAGAATTGAAAGATGAACTTAAACAGTGTCAATATAATGCAGCTTTGATAGAGGAGGAAAATAAGACGTTCAGGGAGGATTTGTTGAAATGGATTAATAGGTGGAAAGAAATAAATATAAAAAAGAAGCAATATAAAAGGAAAAAAGGTCCATAATAGGTACAAATCAACATCTGCTTGAACAGGTAGAAAAACAAAAGTTAGTGATTATCAGGCTTAGAGCCAAACTAGCCGAAGCCAGAAGGGTGGTTGATTTGCAAAAGAAAGCTTAATGATTATTCCCATTTTTTATTACATGATTTGTCTCTTTGTCAAAAGGTAATAACAGCTCTTTTGTGCATGCCTGTAAAATCACAAATTTTACAGGCACACATATAAATTTTGGTTTCTTTTGTTATTTCAGTTTTAATTGGTTTTTAATGAGATGTTGTTGTTTGTTTAAAACAGGTGGGCATGTCACCACTATCCTTTACAGTTTCAAGACGTGTCTAATATCCAGGATTTCAGTTGGAAGACGTGGCTGTTCGTTGAAGACTGGAATTTCAACAACAGCCATGAATTTACCAGTTCCTTTAAATCAGCAACTATTTCAGGCTAGTTGTTTCTATTGTTATCTTTTAGTGACAAGTGTCTGATGAAAAGAGATTCGATTCTCTTTGATAGTTATAGGAATCCTATAGTATTGCGTATAGCATTTATGGGAAAACTAAATCGAGAGACTGGTAGTATTATATAAGCTAGTAATTTTTATGAGGAAAGGGGACGGAGTGAGTGAAGCAAAAATACTTGAGATACTATTTTGATACTAGTGTTGTTCCTACTGAAGTTTTATCTTTAGGCATGGGATGTGACTGAAAATATCCAAGTTGATATCGTGATTGGTATTATTTTGGATACTCTTTATATTTCAGTATATGATCTTCTATCTTTAACATTAATACAGTATATCGTGTTATGCCTGTGTTTATTAATCAGTATTTCACTTTGTCAAAACAATATTGTATTTGAATTAATATATTATTGTAACTGAATTTTTCAGTGTGTCTACTTTTCTGTGCTACTTCTGAATATTCAAGATATGATGATATATATATGTTTATGTCTATTTGATTTCATTTGTGTTGTTGCAATGATTTCATACTGAACATTATTTCTTATTCAAATATCTAATGTTGGTTATTAATTATTAATTGATTAGACATTTCAGAAAATTCAAAGTAATTACTTATTTCAGTTTCTCTGTCAAGTTATTTTATAGCAGAATGATGTAGTGTAGATGAGCTAAATATTTTTATTTATACCTTACTCCTTATCTTTTTGTTTATCATATTATTAATTGATAATTAATATTATATTTAAAATCGCTCTCAGCTGAGATAGGATAGATAGGATAGTTAAGATTAGTATTATTTTAGTATATTTTACACTCAACAGCTGTTAAATAGAAGTTGTGTAATTTTAGAATAATTCTAATAGTCTGTTTATATTTAGAAATAAAATCTTCAAAAAACTGAAGACTTTCCTTAAGAAAGCAACTGTAGGATACCTTAGGTAGTTGAAAATAATTTTTAGAGTTTAGTTAGACAGAAATAGCTTTAGGATAAATTTTCACTGAATTTTAGTTTCTCCTTAAGAGAAAAATTCAGTTGGTAGCAAGACCATAACCTACGAGATTTTTCTACTCCAAACACACCAGACGCTGCTTTAAGCTGATTGTGTGGCATAATATCCTTGTTGGCCTAGGTCAGAAAATTAGGCCAACAAATGGCGCTAGAAGGAGGGCCTATTAATGATTAATGGCAGGAAAAATTAATGAGAAATTTTCAACTAGCCCACATCCTCCAGAAGTCAGTAGATCACCGTTTATAGAAACTGTTAGGAGCATCCTTGAACGTGATCATATCACATATCCATTTACTCCTGAACAAAGTACTCAAACTTTGGAAGAATCATGACATATTCTTACCAAATCATATGCCAATCAACTTGGTGTATCTCCAATATATTATGGTCTACCTAGGCATCAACGACGTAATCCACAATTGAACATAGTTTCTCAAGGTTTGCAAGAAGTTGATATCACTCCACGTTATCAAACGAGAAGTCATCAGAGACAAACTATTCAAACAAACATTGCTAGAATACTAACTGTAGAGGGCGGTTTTGATCAGCCACCTTCTCTACCTGAATCACCACCCGATAGTACAAGATCATCCAATTTAGGGAATTCCTCAAGTTCTGAAAGAATTCCAATGGCAGGAAACGTACCTGTGGGAGGAGGAGCTAATCCTCCACCTAATCCACAACTCCCTTGGCTAAGAACAGCTGCTATAGCTGTCCCCGGTGTACAACATCCTTTGCCTAAACACTCAGATAAACTTCTCCCTAAGTTTAACCCAGATGACAAAGAACCTACAAAAGTGCATGTTGACAAATTCATGTTAGTTGTTCAAACCTTGAACGTTCAGCATGAAGATGTAGTTTGTCAATTGTTTCCTCTAACTTTCGAAGGAAGAGCTTCGACTTGGTACTTCTCATTAGTACAGGGATCAATCACAAATTGGGATGAATTTAATAAAGCATTTTTAGATAAATTTGGGAAGATGAAACACCTGCTCTTTTAGCCTCAAAGTTATCTAGGATTAAAATGGAGCCTAAAGAAAGAATCAAAGGTTTCTAACATTAAAAAACAAAATTCCAGTTGCTTCTCAACCTCCCGAAGATATAATTATTGAAAATTATACTTCAGCCTTACCAAAATATTCCGGGATGTTCGTTAAGAGAGCTGGGAAAACAACATTAGTAGAAACTTTTTAGGAAGCCATTAAAGTCAAGAAGGATTCTATGTCCTATGAACCAGATAGAAGTGGGAAATCTGATACTTTTCCTCGTAGGAAGATTGAAAAACTTAATTCAGAAAAATATAAAGCATTTGATGTAGAACAGCTGCAAAATGCTATTCGGGCATTAACCAATGAAGTTGTAGGATTAAAGAAAACCAATTCTGAAGCTTCCTCTTCTAGAGGATATTTCAGAAATCAGTTTAGACAAAATCCGAATACAACTAATACAACAAATACACCACTTGACATAGCAACAAATGAAGAAATTTTTAATACAATTCGAGTTGTTTTATCTTTATCTGAGATTCCTTCTAATCAAGAAATAACAGAAAATGAAGAAGAAGAGGAATCAGAAAATGAGGAAGAATCAGAGAAACCTCAACAAGTTAACGGTCATTTCTGGGACAGTATTGTAAAAGAATATGAGATTAAAAGTCCACCTACATGACAACATGTCTATAATACTCATAGTAGAACATTCGCAAACACTCCTAGAGCCTTGTCAAGTTCTACCCCTAATAATGACAACAATAATGCACAGCCTAATAAACAAACTCAATCTGGAAAACAGGCTCAATCAACCAAAATTACTCAACCCATTCAAAATGCTCCAAAATTAGATTTACAATATAATATAATTGAAGATTTAAATAAGACACGTGCAAACATCAGTATGTATGACCTTCTTCAAATCTACCCAATGCCTAATAGTCATGTTATAAATCCTGCCCTAAGTTCAATTATTCCTAATGCAAAACAAAATGTTGCTGCAAACAATTCTAATAATGATTCAACAACAACTGAAAAAGGAAAAGCAATGGTTGATAAAGCTTTGCTTATAGGTAATAACTCTAAATCAACCACACCTCCATTCTTACTTACCTTTGATATTTTCAATAGGAATGTTCATAATTGCATGGTAGACTCTGGAGCATCCTCCAATGTCATGCCTTTATCAGTATGCAAGAAGTTGAATGGGAAATATATTCCATCAAATTCACAAATAACTCAATTGGACAGAAAAAATGTGAAGGTTGTAGGGGAAATGAAAGATGTCCTAGTCAAGATTGCTTGTAACCCTTCAGTTTATCAAATTATAGATATTGTTGTTGGCAATATTCCTAATGCATATGGGCTATTTTCAAGTAGAGATTGGTCTCAACAATTGAATGGATTCTTTGCCACAGATTGGTCAACACTATGGTTACCTAAGAATGGAAAGTCAAATCAAATAAATATCAATAGAGAAAGATATATGAAACATATTGTCACAGAACTACATGATCCTAGCGAACCTATTTTATTTTTAGATTGCATTATGGGGAATTACATGTATGAATTGGGATTTGGTAATTTTAAAGCTGAAAATTCCACCCTTTCTGAAAATAAACAGCAATCAGAATTTAGAAATGTGACATCTGTTTCTCCTAACTCTTCATTCAAGGAAATCATCAATGATGTAGATAATTTTAATATTGTAAATATTATAGAAAGCAAAGTAGTTGTTAATAGTTCCACTTGGACTTTATATTTTGATGGTGCGAAATCTAAAGAAGGAGCCGGAGCTAGTTGCTTACTGATGGACCCTCAGGGAAATAAAAAATGTATAGCTTGTAGGATGGAATTTAATTGTAAAAATAATACTGTGGAATATGAAGCTTTAATACAAGGTTTGAAAAAAGCAATTGATTTGGATATCAAAGTATTAATTGCATACGGTGACTCTGAAATTATCGTTAGACAGGTTCGTAACTCCATTCATTGCCTATCTGAACATTTATAGAGTTATCAACGAGAGGTATGGAACCTTATCTCATGTTTTACTGCATTTAAAATAATTTATGTTCCTAGAAGTCAAAATCAAGAAGCAGATTTGTTGGCAAATGTAGCATCAAAGTTCATTCCATCAGAAAATCTTACATCAGATTTCTTTTCAGTTGAACTGATTTTTAGGCCTTCCATACTAGATAATATTTTTAATTGGCGTGTATTTGACAATGATGTGCAGGGGCTGAATTTTCTGATGAACGAGGATTACCTTTAAAGATTTAGCCATAGATGAGGTCACTCATGACGAAAATCTGTGGGGTTTTTTGGTAATAAATGATTTTTGTTCAGTTGAAAAAGCTTTTGAAAAGGTAAAACTAGTCCCTAATTCAGTACTAAGATTAGAAAAGTTCTTCGATTTGCAGGATAAATTTAGATCTGTACCTAATTGTAAAACTAATAGCTCTCAAATGAGGTATGAAACCATAAATTTAGGAACAGATCTGAATCCCCAAACTATAAATCTAGGAGTGGATTGCAATCCCGAAGAAAAAACAACATTTATAAAATTATTTCAGGAATTCAAGGATGTCTTTGTTTGGACAGATGATGACCTAAAAACCTTCAACACTCAAGTCATGCAACATATAATTCCAATTAAACAGGAGTCAAAACCTTTTCAACAAAAGCTAAGGAAATATCACCCGTCACTAGAACCGACAATTAAGAAGGAACTAAATAAATTTTTAGCTGCCAAGATTATTTTTCCCATCAGGCATACTCAATGGGTAGCAAACTTAGTTCCAGTCAAGAAGAAAAATGGGGAAATTAGGTTATGTGTAGATTTTAGAAATCTGAATAAGTCTTCTGAAAAGGATAATTACCCAGTTCCTCCCATGGAACAAATTCTTCAAAAGGTGTCTGGGGCTGAGATACTATCACTCCTTGATGGTTTCTCCGGATACAATCAAATATTAGTTTCCCCAAATGATCAATTGAAAACAGCTTTTAGACCTCGATGGGGAACATATGCTTACCGCAAGATGCCCTTTGGGTTAATCAATGCTGGAGCAACCTTTCAAAGAGCAATGGATATTGCTTTTAGAGGCTTAATTAATCATTCGGTTGTTGTCTATTTGGATGATGTTGATGTATATTCTAAACATCGACCTGATCATCTTAATCAACTTAGAAAGGTATTTGAACGATGTAGAAAATTTAGAATATCCTTAAATCCTAAAAAAACTTTTTTTGTTGTTTCAAAAGGTATTTTACTAGGCTGCGTGGATTCAAAGCATGGAATCATGATTGATCCTGAAAGAACCCAAGCCATTTGAAAGATAACTTATCCTTCGAGCAAGAAAGCAATGCAATCATTTCTCGATAAAATAAATTTTGTTAGGAGATTCATTCCCAGTTTCTCCGAAATCATTCGTCCATTGCAGAAAATGATTAAGAAAGATGTTATTTTTAATTGGGGACAAAATGAAAAAGAGTCATTCCAGAAAATTTTGGAAGCCATTTCAGAAGCTCCTAGCCTTCTAAGTCCATATTTTAGCAAAGATTTCATATTGTATACTTTTTCTTCCGATATTTCATATGCAGCAGTCTTAACCCAATTAAATAAGCAAAATAACGAAGTACCAATCTGCTTTATGAGTTCAAATTTCAAAGGTGCTGAACTTAATTATCATGAAGTTGATAAACAAGATTTTGCTATGTTTAAAGCTGTTAAACATTTTCGTCCATATTTTTTGAAATCTAAAATGAAAATAATAGTCCCTTATTCCTCAGTCAGAAACTTGTTAGTACAAAAGGATTTAGGTGAGAAAAGAGTGCCTTGGATGACATCCCTTCAAGAGTATGACTTAGAAATCAAACCCTCAACGATAGTCAAAGGTCAATGACTATGTAAATTAGCTGTTGAAGCTACTCATTTACCTAATGATAAAGCTGAAACTATCATTGATGAAGTTTTACTTACCAGAGAAATATATTTTTACCCTCCACCACAAGATTCCTGGTATACAGAAATAAGAATACTTTTGGAAATAGGAACTGCTCCTGATTACCTAGAACCAAAAAAGAAAAGAGCACTTAGATTGAAATCTGCTCCTTATTTATTAATTAATAATGTCCTCTTTCGGAGAAATTCAGATGGAGTATTGCTTTGATGTCTAGACAAAGATGAAACAGAAGTAATTCTGAAAGAGTTACATTCTGGACCAGCAGGAGGTCATTTTGGTGGAGAAACTACCGCGCATAAAATTATTAGGGCTGGTTATTATTGGCCTACCTTGTTTCGATATTCCTATACTTTTGTTAGAAAATGCCAGGAATGTCAACTTGCTATGGGAAGGGTTAAGAAACCTGCTTTTCCTTTACAACCTATTTCAGTTGAAAGACCCTTTCAGCAATGGGGTATTGATATAGTAGGGCCAATAAATCGTCCCTCCTCTAAGCAACACAAATATATAATAACTGCAACTGATTATTTTACTCGTTGGGCAGAAGCTGCACCATTAAGGGTTATAAATACCAATCAGGTTATATTATTCTTAGAATTCTTTATCATAACAAGATTTGGTATTCCAGATTCCCTCGTATTTGATAATGCTTCATATTTTTCATCAATTGAGTTAACTCAATTTTCCTTAGAGAAGGGAATAAGAATCAGGTATTCAGCTAACTACCATCCTCATGGAAATGGTTTAGCTGAATCAACAAATAAAAATTTATTGAAAATTCTCAAAAGAACCATTTCAGTTCACCATCGATATTTGCATACATAATTGGTCAATGCCCTTTGGGCAGACAGAGTGACTCCTAAGGCTTCAATAGGTAACTCACCATTTTTCTTAGTATATGGAACTGAAGCTATTTTACCACCGAATTTATTTTTACCTTCATTACAGTTAGCTCACTATGTCCAAGATGAAGAGTGTCCAGCAATGGAAAAGAGAATTAATACTTTGATAAATCTTGAGGAAGAAAGAGAAAATTCAAAACAACACTTCACAAAACATCAGCAAATGGTGAAATCTTGGTTTGACCAATCCTTTAGTTCCAATCAAGAATTTCAGGTGGGAGACCTAGTTTTAAAATGGGATAAAGTTCACAAGGAAAAGGTAGATCATACTAAGTTTCAGAAGCTTTGGTTAGGTCCTTTTGTTATTGTTGAGAATATAGGTCCAAGTACCTTTCGATTGCAAACACTTGAAGGTCAGTCCGAAACATTTCCAATGAATGGACTGATTCTGAAAAAATATTTATGTTAATATTATCTGTCTTAAAATGTATATAATTTGTTTTTTGTTTGTAAATAAATTTATATTTTTATACATAAACTATGTTTGCTGTTTATCAATTAATTTATATTTTTGTATATAAACTGGGTCATACTACAGAGAATTAAGGATGATGACAAATTTATAAAACTTTTGTAACTTTCAAACATCATTCTATTATTTTCAGCTAGTTTTAATTATGTTATTCAAATAGTTTAGACTGTCAAATTTTTGTACATAATTAGTCAGTACTCTTTAGTTAACAGCTGAAGAAATAAATCTAAATAAATAAATCTTCTGGTTAAAAACAATCAGTTTTCTCGTTAACTAAAAATTATGATACTAGACTGAAATCTTTTAAAAATTTGTTTAGGATAATCAAGATTTCTTAAATCTATAAAAGACCTATCATTATTCTATTTTTAAGTGTTACTCAGATTATTCCTCACCTTTTTATTTTCTTTATATAAAATGGAGATAGCTTATTAATATCTTTTTCGAAGCTTGTACTTTTGAAAAACTCTTACAGATCTCTACCATCAGTATTCAAAAGTGTTTACAATATGAAAATTTTTAGAATTTGTTCCAGTCAATAAAATGCTAAAGTGAGAGACGGAAGGTATTAGTAATAAGCCGGTCTGATCAGAATCACAACTATCACTAGTATGACATTATTAGGAAACTAGTAATGGCTTTTGGTTTAAAACCAAAAGATAAGGGGTCTCATCATGAGCCAGCTGATTCATTTTCTGGTGATATTAATGACTGACATTACTACTTGGTCACCATGCTGGGTAATGATCTCTCATTTTATAAAATTCAAAAGATAAAAGATGAATAAATAAAATATAGATTCTGACTGAAGAATAGGAGGTCTCATCACGAGCCGGCCTAATCATGATCATCAGTGTTGTCTGGAATAACTTCATTTATGATCACCAGGATGATGGCTTTTGATTTAAAAATTAAAAGACAAGAGGTCTCATCACGAGTCGGCTTGCTTATTTCAGACAGCTCTCGTGAATGATACTATCACATTGGGACACCATACCTAGATAGTAGTCTTCAGTCAGAATTATTATTTAAAGAAAAGAAAAAGCAAACAAAAAGAAAATTATTATGTTTATGGAACAGATTCTGGAAAGTTTTCAGAAAAGTAGATTTCTATATGCTGATGGTGCAGGTTATTATTACTATGAAGTACTTTGTTTCGATAAGGATATTTTTTAAGTTTATCCCTAACTAGATCTTTGTTTCAAAAGATGGAATATTTCTGAGTTGTACTTATGAATATGAATAAAAAATAATGGTTTTCATTTAGATAAAGAATTTTTTATTGTTCTTAATGAATTTTAAGATTTTGTTTATATCATTTATAAGTTGTATGAGCAGAGATAACTGGTTCACCCAGGTCGTCGCCATTTGTTGGCAGTCAGCAACAACCCCTTCATTTTTCCATTAAGATGAAGGGAGATCGCTCTCTTTTATGATTTACCTATTAAAAAAATTATAAAATACTGCCTTCAGAATATTCGATTCTGAAGGTACTCTCAGTTATAGAAAAGTCCAGGGACATATTAGAAGCTGATGAAACCATCTTTCATAAACTTGATAATTAGCAGCTGTCAGTTCCATAAATTTTTATATAATCAATTCATCATTAATTAATTTGTATGATTATATATATCATTTAAGAAATTTAAAAAGATAGTTTGCTAATTGGGGTCCAACGAAAACACATTTCGAAGCTGGTTATTGATAAGAACTAAAGGTTAAATATTAAATTAAAACTCTTATTAAACCTAAAGGTTCATATTCCATTCATAACTTAATATCATTATTTTATGGAATTGTATATATATAGTTAGTGAAAAGCAAATAAATGAGTATCATTTGAAATATTCATATGACATGGTTTTATATCTTAGTATCCTATCGAATTCAATATTGGAATATTAATGGATGGGATTTTGTAAAATCATAAAACTATATTTAAAAATGAGACTTTATGTATATACATGGCATAAATGTTAATTCGGATCATTACTTAGTTATAATGCAAAACATTAGGGTGTATGGTTTTGATACTATATCGCCATGTCAATAAACGCTACCACCTTTCATGAATAATCTGGAGGAGACCATCAATTGACAGTGTTTACGAGGATATATGACCCATATGTCAAATAAATAGCACCTGTTATGGGGATCACTGTGTTGGCATGGAGATTTGGCTAACACCTTGCGATTAACTGACAGCTGTGAATATATTAATGAATCGTATCAACAGGATTTAATGTGATATCCATTTCATTTCATAATGTTTTACGAGCTCATCATGCCCACTATGCGTAATCAATGTCTCGATTTATGATTCATGAATCAGATAATCCCTGATATGTAGAATTGGTTAATTTTTACTGTTAATCGTGGCTAGTCATGCATTTATCATAGCAAGACGCTGGTTGTAGTATTCATCATTGCTAAATTCGATTGAAATGGCCAAATTTAGAGCCTTCATCACTGTCAGATATGAATCATGTGAATATTTGATATTTCACATCATGTCATTCACCTGGATACCTATCCCCTCCCTCTTCACAACTCCATTCATTCCATTTCATAATCAAGATAGTGGTGAGGAGGCCATGGCACCGTTGAGTCGTTTTAAAATCCCAGTGTCAGAGCTTATTGAAGCTGATGAGAAGGTTGCCTTGCTATTTGAGAAAATTGGATGGGGGCATTTCTTCAGGTGCTTTAGCGGTCATAACACGGAGGTGACCAAGCTGTTTTCTTTAAGCTTGAACAAAAACATAGCATAGATTGGGGGTTTCAAGTTCATCGTTGACGAGGACAAAATTGCAGAGGCAACGAGGCTCCCACAGACTGGAGAGCAGTGGTTTAAGGGTGGAAAAGTAAATAAAAAGAAGTGTCTGTCCTTGTTGTTTCCATTGCTGGATAGCACAAAACTGAGGATAGGGGTTTTGGTTAGGTTCCTGAAGCCAGAATGGCAGGCCTTCTACGAGATTTTGGTCAGGTATGTGTCGTGCGATTGATGTTTTTCTCACCTCCACTATTACCACCTACGACTCCTGTTAGCATTAAAAGGCTGTAAGATTAATCTATTGTTTTATCATTGGCAAAGTCTGAAAAAAATGTCGCACTCTGTTCAAAGTTTCGATAATTCTGATAGGAGTCTTTTTCATCATGGTTTAGTCAAAATTATAATACTGCATCAACTGTCTTTTAATGGAAAATCGTGGGATGAATTTTTAGTTGAATTTCAATTTGGACTGACCCAATTTTGGCCAACCCCTTCCCCAAAGACTCGTAAGAAATGAAAGGCTACTGTAAAGCCTGAGGTTAGCAATGTTCCTGAGGCTGAATCAAAGGATAAAGGACTTGAGGAAGCCCATACACCCATAAATGCCGGTATCAGTAATGATGATGTTGGGAACGTAGCTCCCTATTACTCTAAAGCAACCTTGAATCGACCCCCATTTGATAAACTTCGTAGTACTCCTGCAAATACATAGGACAGGTTAACCAAAAATGAAGATATTAACGTTGTTAATTGTAAAAATTTCTCTGAGCCAAATAACCCTTGTAAACATGGCAAGGATTCTATGCATAAACTAGATCAACTAGCATAGGTATGCTGTGACAGAGTAGGCTTTGAATCAAACAATCTTGTGCTTGTTCGTTCGAGGAGAGTCACCAGAAGCATGAACAATGCACCTACAGGTTCTATTCCTATGACTAATCAACAGGGTACTCAGCCTTCGATTGTCCTCATTGAGGACGATGTTCCATCGTTGGATCCTGGAACTACTCATATAAATTAACCCACTCTTATAAAGGATAATAGTGCAAAATCGATTAAAAACATTACAGAGCTGGGTAAGGCAGAAGTTGCTCCATCGTGTATGGACACCCATAGTTCAGATCCAGAACCATATTTTATCAGTCTTCAATCATCTGGCCAAAATGTAGATAATCCTGATCCTCCTCAGGTAGCCGATTCGTCTCACGAAAACGAAGGAGAAACTCTTCAACAAATTTTGGACAGGGTATACGATACCAAGATTATAGAATTGAAAGATGAACTTAAACAGTGTCAATCTAATGCAGCTTTGATAGAGGAGGAAAATAAGACGTTCAGGGAGGAGTTGTTGAAATGGATTAATAGGTGGAAAGATATAAATATAAAAAAGAACCAATATAAAAGGCGAAAAGGTCCATAATAGGTACAAATCAACATCTTCCTTAACAGGTAGAAAAACAAAAGTTAGTGATTATCAGGCTTAGAGCCAAACTAGTCAAAGCCAGAAGGGTGGTTGATTTGCAAAAGAAAGCTTAATGATTATTCCCATTTTCGATTACATGATTTGTCTCTTTGTCAAAAGGTAATAACAGCTCTTTTTTGCATGCCTGTAAAATCACAAATTTTACAGGCACACATATAAATTTTGGTTTCTTTTGTTATTTCAGTTTTAATTGGTTTTTAATGAGATGTTGTTGTTTGTTTAAAACAGGTGGGCATGTCACCACTATCCTTTACAGTTTCAGGACGTGTCTAATGTCCAAGATTTCAGTTGGAAGACGTGGTTGTTCATTGAAGACTGGCATTTCAACAACAACCACGAATTTACCAGTTCCTTTAAATCAGCAACTGTTTCAGGCTAGTTGTTTCTATTGTTATCTTTTAGTGACAAGTGTCTGATGAAAAGAGATTTGATTCTCTTTGATAGTTATAGGAATCCTATAGTATTGGATATAGCATTGATGGGAAAACTAAATCGAGAGACTGGTAGTATTATATAAGCTAGTAATTTTTATGAGGAAAGGGGATGGAGTGACTGAAGCAAAAATACTTGAAATACTATTTTGATACTAGTGTTGTTCCTGCTGAAGTTTTATCTTTAGGCATGGGATGTGACTGGAAATATCCAAGTTGATATCGTGATTGGTATTATTTTGGATACTCTTTATATTTCAGTATATGATCTTCTATCTTTAACATTAATACAGTCTACTTTGTTATGTCTGTGTTTATTAATCAGTATTTCACTTTGTCAAAACAATAATGTATTTGAATTAATATATTATTGTAACTAAATTTTTCAGTGTGTCTACTTTTCTGTGCTACTTCTGAATATTCAAGATATGATGATATATATATTTTTATGTCTATTTGATTTCATTTGTGTTGTTGCAATGATTTCATACTGAACATTATTTCTTATTCAAATATCTAATGTTGGTTATTAATTATTAATTGATTAGACATTTCAGAAAATTCGAAGTAATTACTTATTTCAGTTTCTCTATCAAGTCATTTTATAGTAGAATGATGTAGTGTAGATGAGCTAAATATTTTTATTTAGACCTTACTCCTTATCTTTCTGTTTATCATATTATTAATTGATAATTAATATTATATTTAAAATCACTCTCAGCTGAGATAGGATAGATAGGATAGATATCATAGTTAAGATTAGTATTATTTTAGTATATTTTACAATCAACAACTGTTAAATTGAAGTTGTGTAATTTTAGAATAATTCTAATAGTCTTTTATATTTAGAAATAAAATCTTCAAAAAATCGAATACTTTCCTTAAGAAAGCAACTGTAGGATACCTTAGGTAGTTGAAAATAATTTTTAGAGTTTAGTTAGACAGAAATAGCTTTAGGATAAATTTTCACTGAATTTTAGTTTCTCCTTAAGAGAAAAATTCAGTTGGTAGTAGGACCATAACCTGCAATATTTTGCTACTCCAAACACACCGGATGCTTCTTTAAGCCGATTGTGTGGGCATAATCTCCTTGTTGGCCTAGCTCAAAAAATTAGGCCAACAGGTCTCTCTCCCAAAGGAGGAGGAGAAGTAGAAGGAAGAAGTCCTGCTAAACGACGAGAACGACGAGGAACTGCACTCGAATCCACAATGACTCAAAAAATAGTAAAGACTCTCTATTTAAGTAAACCCTAGGCCAACTATCGTGCATAGAGAAATCACTAATAAAATATAAATCCAAATGAAAGAAAACAAGGGCTAGATAAGTGAGCTCTCGAATGAAGCAGGTATGTCTCTCCTAGGAGAGGCTTGAGACTCCCATACACAACAAGAGGAGGTACGTAACCAATTATTGTGGCCCTCAGCTTCAACGCATAAAGTGACTATGCTGTCCAACCGCAACCTGGCTGGGACACCTGCAGAATAACCCCTGCAAAGTACCCCCTCGATATCCTAGGTAAGGCCACTAAGTTCACCTCAATATAATCAATGCTCAGACGGATAGTCGTAGGTGGGATTGGCCGTATGGGAAGGGTAGGAAAGCCTGAAACTCTAGAAAGAGCCCCCAGATACAAATACAATCCTAGAAATATCTCCGGTGCTACTCAGTTATGACTAGGGGTCATCCCAATCAATAACCGCTCACACTGCCTCGTGCTTAACTCCCTTTTGAGAGGAGGATCCTGAGAAACACTGGTTATACCAAGGATTTCACACACTCACCTGGACAGACACCTAGATGTTGTTGTTTAGTGATCTTGGAGAATTGACTTACAATGAACTATTCCAAGATCCTAAAACCTAAGCTTGTTGGTGCACCCTAGAAAAGAAAAGAGTGTAATTCATTTTATTTAGCGTTGATTTTAGTTGGCTTTATTACTCAAAAAGGGATATGATCGTGCAACTAATGGTGTTATGATGAAACAAGAAGTAAAGTGCACACCTAACAATCAATGCAAATGCATTGTGTCCATGAAAACAGGGTATGCTACTACGTGAAATGCACAATTCTTCTTCAAATGATGAATGAAAATTTTCCTATATGAATTCCTAACTAGTACTCCAAAGCAAATCTATCTAGTGTAAGTACAATGCAAAGTGAAAAATGCAATGCATGATGATAAGCAAATGTTTTTGGATTTTTTGAAAATAAAAGAGATGCAAAAAGCAAAAGAATGATTCTACGGCCCCTAGACTCTGCAACCACACCCAAATAGCACTCAAGCAAAGCACTAAGGTAAAAGAACTCTAATGCACTAATCTCAAACAAAAAATCGAAAATGCCATGACAAGAACTTTCTTAAAAAAGAAAAATTAGCCTAAAAAAAACGTTTCTGGTCAGAAACAGAGGTCAAAACAGACTCAGTCAGTGCCAAAGGAGACTCAGCAAACAATAGCATTCACCCAGCAACCAATTATCTTCCCCAAAAAGGAAAAATCAAGGGCATACGCGACTGTTTACAGTAAACCCGCGTGTATACGCGACTGTAAATAAAAAACCCGTGTACAGGAAGAAAGGTGCATAAAATCAAGGCAAACATATAGGCTGGGACAAACTTCACACCAATCAGACTCTACCAGGCATACATGCCCCCAGACCCGACATAGAAACAAGAGATAAAGAGCAATTCAAATTCATTGAATGCCGAGAAAACAACCCCCAAAGGACAACTACTAGGAACTCCCCAACAGAGTCGCAAATTCTATTACGGAGAGAAATTCCTATGGCTTGGGGTACCACAATAGACAGCTTGACTCCAGAAATCAATCATTTCCAATATGTAATAGAAATTAAATGTCTAACACTATGTTGGGCTATAGGGTAGACCCGGTTTTTATACCTTTAACTTCGCACCAACAAAAGACCCACAGAGTTGGCCCTTTTGGCAACAACCTGCGAACAGGTTGCAGTCTCACCCAAAACAGCTATGTGGTGCTGCAGAACCAGATTTTTGCAAGCAGGAGAGGGATATTATTGTACCTTTATCTTTTAAACAGATTATAATTATAATCACCGAGCTTAACATTCACTTATTTAGCTTCGCGGTTAGATAAACAAGCAGTGCCTTGCGCAACCCTTTACTGGGAATTCACAGTGAAGTTATTATCTAGCAATGATCTTTACTTATCATATATCTAGATATTAATACATGAAAAAACACAACAGAAACAACACACAGAACCATGACACAAGATATAACATGGTTCACCCCCAGTGTAGGGGTTACGTCCATAGAACTGTGTTTTATTCAACTTTCTACAAAAACCACAGTTCTGATCTGCACACTCAGCTACAGATCCCTTCAAGTCCTTCAAAGCCGCGCACACAGTTGCAGATTTCCTTAATTACCCAAAAACCCTCTGCGCACACAGCTGCAGAGGTCGTCCACGCACACAGCTGGGACTTAACCTTCTCTTACAAAAATAGCCTTAGCTTCATATCAATTCATCTTACATCAAAAAGCCTAACCTCACTTATTTACAAGAGTGCCTATTTATACAGCGCACTATTACAAAACCATGGACTTAAACCATGGGCACCCCGAACCCTAAACCCTGGATTTAAACCATGGGTTTATTACAAAATAAGGTTTTTACTCAACCCCGATGCCCTTAAGACTATTTTGAGCTGTAGCTCCACTTACAAGCTCCCAAAAACCCGTGGAGTTACCCACCTTAAGGACCGGTAGGGTGCGCGCCCCAACAGGCCCCTAAGACTCACCAGTGTCCCGTCCCGGGACACTCTGTTGGTCTTCTGGAAAACGAAGATTTATTGTGAGGATGGTGAACTGAGTATTGAGACTATGCATGATGTCGTCAGCTGCTTTCTCCTTTTCCACCAACTCCTGCAGTACTGCAGATGATACTTCGCTGGCCTTTTCCTGTGCGAATGCATCATATTCCTTCAGAATTTGAACTGGCTATCCACAGCAGTACTTAATTCCAAAGCCTCACTGACAAGTGGCTGTATAGAATTTTCCAACTCTGTTACTTTCACCCTACATGACTCAATTTCCTGCTGGAGTTCCTTGTTGCACTTTACTTTGAGCATTTTCTCCATAGGTGGCAAATTCTTACTTTCCGCTTTTACGGCATCCAACTCTTCCTGTCGCTGCTTGATGGTTTCTTGCAGCTGTCCTATTTCTAGATGTTCCTACAGGGTGGTCCATGCCTCGACACTGTCTTCGAGCAGCTTTGTTGCGTTGCCCACAATATCTGAAATTTTCACTGCAGATGCATGAATGTCTACGCGGCGCTGTTCTTTGACCTCAGGTGGAGTTTCCGTAGGGATGCGCAGTTGAAGCTCCGTGATCTAAGTCTCATGTGCTGCTTTGAGCTTGTTAATTTCACTGTGAGACTGCTGTGCATAGTCTTTCATCCTGACTAATCTTTGTTTTGGCTCTTCCACCAACTGCACGTCGAAGTCAAGAAGACTTCAACATGCCCAAGACTCGGACTAGTTTAATCTACTTTCGTTCGGCATCCCTCTTTCTCTGCTCTGCTGCCTCTAGCTGCGCTGTGAAGCCCTGTTGCTGACTTATGGCATTTTCTAACTGCATCTACGAATATTGGTCTCGTGCCTAAATTTATTTCATAATGGCTGACTAACAGAGATGTAGCTCAGTCATAGATAGTTTAGTGTAGTCTATTCCAACCTTCATACTCATCGTCGAGCGAGAGGCTGCATCTATTAATATAAGAGCTGCACTCGATACTTACCCTTTGTTATCTCGAACTGGCCATTGCCTTAGGTCAGGCTGCGCACTGACTGGGGTGCTGCTGGCTGCAGTGCCAGTCACTGATTTTGTTGCTAAGTCCTTAAGCTCCGAGATGTGCTTTGCTACGCCGGTGATGGCATCCAGATGCACAGCTGCAAACTCTGACCATTGTTTAGTGAGAACTTCGGTGGATTTTGACAAAGCCTCATCAAGCTCTTCACTTGTCAAGCCGGGTGCTTCGTCAATATTCTTAGCCTTTGATGCCTTCGCTTTCTTTCACGACTGTGGTTTGTTTACTTCCTCTGCTTCTGGTGTCTTGCACTTATGCTACCTATTAGGGTTTGAGGCAGTTTTAACCGAGTCTTCTTCTTCTTATTCTTCATATTCATTTCCACCATCTCCTCCCTGGTTGCTTTCAGTCTGCTGCGACTCAGTTTGTTCGTCACTGTCTTCAGGGGGGTCTTGCTGCTGCGTGTGACTGGGGCCTGCGCCCATATCAGTGATAGGAGGGACAAGAATCTTAGGTTTTGTCCCTACATCTTTTAACCATTCTACTGGCCACTGCTGTACTATCGCGAGGATGTCATCTTTAGTCACTACATATGGAAACTTAAACCATTGATGCTTCTTATCTGCGCAAGCCTGGATAAAAAGATGGTGCATATCGACCCTGAAATTGACCGCCCCATCATACTGAGAGAATAACTCATTATTGAGCCGTGGGGTTTTTATAATCTCATACGAGATACTCATCATATAAAAGGAAAATACATAGTTTGTCATCTGTTGGTGGGTTTTATCCTGTGACACCCACAACGATGCGTACCTGGCTGTGCCAGGCATGTGCGCTGGTACTGCAGCAAACTGTGCTTCAGTAGGTTCTTTCCATCCTACCAGTGCGATGAGGACAATCAACCATGAGTAGTGGAAGGGCCTACCTTTCTCCTGCGCGTCGCGAGCATCTTCAAGGAACTCCTTCACAATATACGCTACCCAGTTGTAGCTGTAGCCTTCGGCACAGTTGATAGCAATTCTGATGACCGGGGTAGGCACTTCAGTTGGTCTGCATTTCCGCATAATTTTGCATGCTAAGATCTCAGCTGCAAAGTGAATGTTCTGCTCTTGAATCACGGAAGTGTGATACCCACGTTTCCCCTTCGTCAAGCCAAAGCGCTCCTTCATGCTTTGTGCGAGCTTCGTATCTTCGTGCTTTGAGGGAAATTCTGTCCCCGGATCAGGCCCTGCCATTGGTAAGCCTATGATCCTATGAATGAGCTCACCATTAATAAGAATTTTCTTGTCGCCGATCCATAGGTAGCTGTCATGCACTAACGCCAGCAGCTGCTTGACCACAATGGTGACCTATGTGCTGCGACCAAAATGGGGAACATCGAGCATTTTCAGCAAACTAGCTAGATCCAAGCCAGCAGCCCACTATTTTACTTCCAATAAGTTCACCCCAGTTTCTTGATAATTAATGAAATGCAAGTATTGGGCAGGTGCGAATTGTGGAAACTTCCCCCGGTCACTTATGTCATGGTGAGCATACTTAAGCCGATCTATTTTCCCTGTCATTGTGCCAACCATCTGCACACCTGGGGGCAGCGAGGGGGTGCATACAGTGAACTTAGCATTCCGTTGAGGTGGTTTAACTCCTGGTCGAATAGGCTGAAGATATGGTGGCCACCACGGTGCAATGTCTCCTCTCCTTCAATTGGGATCTCTGCTGAACCAGGCGGATCCATTCTGGGATCCTCTGATGTTTGCCCGGATTGTTTGTGTCGATCTTTGTTTCGCTTAGAACGAACTTCCGGCTTAAACTGTTTCCTAGTAGATCATGTCTGCATTGGCGGAGTCGGTGCTAGTAGAGTCTCTTCTCAGGCTACAGGTTCAGGTTGGGGGGTGAAGATGTGCTACAGACCCGTCTGTTCAAATTCTCTCAATAGGTCCTGGAGTTGACGATCAGCTGACATGGGTTCAACTATAAAACTCAAGGAAATGCGGAATGCGATTTCCCCGTACCCAGGTGTCTTCATATACAATCCATCGACCAAATATGACATAAATGTGCATTGAAGGTGCCAAATCTGACAGAGATCTTGTTTCCATGGTGCTAGATTTCGGCGGATAGCATTAGGACAAGCAGTTAAGGCAATTAAAGTACCGGCACCGCCAAATCGACAGTGTTCCAACGGTCGGATTTTGGGCTGCAGCGCAACTAGGTCTGCAGCTGCGTCATAATAAGGACCATCGACACCATATTTTCCTTTGGCACATCCAGACAAATTCTGTGACCAAGTTGTTAGCTTCAATCCCGCAGGTCAGTACTTAGTTATTTCTTTGTCACTAGACATATCAGCATGCCAAATCCCAACCGTCGGATACCATTTCTCTACTACAGGTTCCTGGATACGTATAAGCTTATGTACCCATCGAGGTACATGTTTCCATGCTTTGTAACAGTGCTCCAAGTGTTCCTGTGGGCCGCTCTGCCCATCGACCCTGCTGCGCACCTCCGAGAGCTGATCCACAAGTCTTAGGTGAAGAGATTTCTGACAAGATTTCCAACTAGGAATGTACTTCTTATGGTTATCCCTCCATCTGGCTGTTGTGGGTTTGAATACTAAATCCAGGGTCTCTCTTTTCTGTGGATCTGGTATCTGGTCGGAGAATTGTTCAATAAACTGTTCTGGGTCAAACAAGTCATCAAAGTTAGGTAGGACTCTTACCTGTGCACCAAGCCATCTAATAGATTTGGTAATTCTAGCACATCTATGTCCATGCAGCTCATAAAGTCTATTCTGCCAGTTTTCTAACCCATCATCTGAATCTGTCATGCAAGAGCTGTCACACTGCCAATCCATGATACCTTCGGTAGTAGGATCAACATAATCTTCATCCTTAGCTGTGATATTATAGATGTGGTCCAAAGCACCCTGGTCTTCATCTCTTACTGGCTCTGTGTATCTCTCTCCTTGAGAAGGGTCCAATGGGACTATGACTCTCATTCCTTTCCCTTCGAAAGTCATCTGTCTCTTCTTCAGGTTGATGACTGCATCATTATCTATTGCCCATTCACTTCCTAGTAGTGTGGGATAGGGATTGTTGTCATCAATTATTTCAATTACCTCAAAGTCAGCTAAGGTACTGACTCCATCAATATCTACTGGTACACTAGGGAGTCTTCCTAGGGGCACAATCTTCTGCTGATTGGCTAGTCTCAACTGTATAGGGGACCAATCAAGGGTAGGTTTTCCTATTTGTTCCCACGTTTGCTTAGTTAAGACATTGACCTCTGATCCTAGGTCCAAGATAATAGCAGTCATATCATACTCTCCTATCTGAGCATTCAATCGCATTTCCCTGCCAGTCCTCCTAACTCTATTAACAGTTTTTTCCTGACCAGAACTATGCTGAGGTTCGCAGGAAGCAATAACTTTTTGCAACTCGCTTAAAGCATTCTGATTTCGGAGGAGCTTCAGACAACTCTGTAAAAAGGAGGACAGTGTACTTACTTTGTATGTCGAAGCTTCTTGCATCTGTGACTGCTTCTGAGGGTGTTGCGCAGGTATTACTGAGGTGTTGGGGTCAGCGAAGTCTCTGGTAGCTACCATCAATGTATATTTTTCTCTGTCGACATCACATGCAGGTATTTTTTCTGGGGCCTTCCTAACCCGAGCCTCGGCAGGCTGTTTCTCCTTGTTCTACGCTTCCGTCGTAGCTCCACTCTGAGTAACAACATTAATGGCTGGGGCCAGTCTTTGCTCAACAGAAATCATCTGAATATTCTGAGTAGGGACATTGTTTCTTTCCTAAATCTTAGCTATCAATTGCGGGCACTGCTCGATCACATGATCTACTGCGCGGCAATATCGACACGTCGTAGTTGGGTTCCGACAGTCTCTCGCTAAATTCCCGGCCTGGTTACAGTTGTAACACACCACCTGGCCTCTTCCTCTTCCAACCATACCACCTCAACCACGACCTCCAAAAGCACCTCTTCTTGATACACCACCGCGGTAACCATAGCCATCATTGCTCTGTCCCTCATTTTGTACCCGATAGGTGTCGTAGGTGCGTTCTCACATGAGGTCATAACTGTGACACTCATCTTCATTATGGCCTACGGACTTACAGAATTTACAATAGGAGTTCTTAGTTACTTTCCCATACCTCTGTAATAGATAACGGTCTTCAAGTCGATGCTGGCCTGCTGTTTTGCAGAGCTCACAATAGAGGAATTGCGGATTAAACAGGTTTGGCGCACCAGTATTCAGGTAATTTCTTACCACAGGACACTATTCCTTGGCATGACCTTCTGTCTAGCATTGTGTACACCAAACCTCTTCATGACCAGTTTTTCCTTTCTTCATATCGCGAAGCTCCAGAGCCATCGCTGCCAACTGCGCTTGGATTTGAGCAATACCATAATTGTCTTCGACGGGAGCGGTTTCAAGCTTCATCGCGATTTCCAGAGCCTCCTGCTGGTCAGCAACCTTCTGTTGCATGAGTGGAGTTCGGATGTGCGGTAGCAATGCTGCAATGAACCATTCCTTGTGCTGCGTAGGTCCAATGGGGAAACTGACTTGGTCCAGAAGAGCTTTGAATCTTTGATCAAAGTCCCACACTAACTCTCCACGCCTCTGCTGAATCTCTTTCAATTCAGTGATACACTGCAACTCGGATTTCAGCTTCTTAAATTCCTTTATCATTGCTGCTTTGATATTAGCCAAAGCATGGTTCTGAGTGCTGGAAAACTTCATGAACCATGTCAAAGCACGGTCTCTGAAAGAAGTAACCAGCTGTGCTCTTTTTGTATCCTGATCTGTAATGGACTTAGCAGTCCACACTGCTTCACATAAAAACCAAAACTGTTCTGGATCCTCTGATCCAGTTCCTTTGAAGACAGGTAGCTTAATGTCATCATGCATGTGGGCCATAGTGGATCTAGAAGGGGTGGGAGGGGGACTAGAAGTAGGCGGGGGGGAACTTACTGGGGTAGACTGACCTGCAACAGGAATACTTGGGCTAGGTTGACTCTTATACTGCGACGGGTTCTCCAGGATAATAGGTCTTCGCTGCGGGGTTACAGGGGGGTTTCCAACAGAAGGGGTTTCTTCGGGTTCTGACGTGGCGGGATTTTCAGGGGAATACTCGGTATGCTGACCCTGGGAATAGGATCTAAAATATCTCTTGTACCTTTTTCCACTTCACAGCAAACCGCTTTGCTCGTCAAAGGTATTTTCACTTGCAAACATAGGTTAGTAATACTAAATCTAACAGTCTGATTCAATTAGCAATATACCTTTTTCAGCTAATAGCATTTTAATTCTCAAACTAAATGAAGTCAAAAACTTACCCCTTGGTCCTTTGAAAAACTGTCGCTCAGCTTCACTAAAGGAAGTACTCGTGTCGATGGAGAACTTCGTCACAAATGGTTCGAGGGTTCATGTTGTCCAAAAATCAACAGCGCGGGAGATCTCGTTGTTCACCCTTTTCAATATATTAATTCTTGCGAGGGTCCACTCAGGAAACTGACGTTCTTGGAAGTTTGTCCTTCTCTCTGTTAACCTGGATAACCACTAGTGAAACTCTATGTGGATACTACCAAAGAAAATTTCATAAACATCACAAAAAACATACCTTTGTAAAAAGTCGCTTGCACTACGACGCGGATCTTTGTTTTCTTGCTCAGCGAATGTCAGATAAGTCTCATCAAGCCAATCACCAATTTCTTTCACAGAGGGTCTCCAGAACAAAGCCCTCGAGGTACGACGTAAACCCCTCTTGAGCAGATACTGAGTTCAACCGGCAACGGAACCAATTTGTTGGGCTATAGGGTAGACCTGAGTTTTATACCTTTAACTTCGCACCAACAAAATACCCACAGAGTTGGCCCTTTCGGCAACAACCTGCGAACAGGTTGCAGTCTCACCCGAAACAGCTATGGGGTTCCGCAGAACCAGATTTCTGCAAGCAAGAGAGGGATATTACTGTACCTTTAGCTTTTAAACAGATTGTAATTATAATCATCGAGCTTAACATTCACTTATTTAGCTTCGTGGTTAGATAAAAAAATAGTTCCTTGTGCAACCCTTTACTGGGAATTTACAGTGAAGTTATTATCTAGCAGTGATCTTTACTTATCAGATATCTAGATATTAATGCATGAAAGAACACAACAGAAACAACACATAGAACCACGACACAAGATATAACGTGGTTCACCCCCAGTGTAGGGGTTACGTCCATAGAACTGTGTTTTATTCAAATTTCTACAAAAACCACAGTTCTGATATGCGCACTCAGCTACAAATCCCTTCAATTCCTTCAAAGCCATGCACACAGCTTCAGGCCTCTGCGCACACAGCTGCAGAGGTCGTCCACGCACACAGCTGGGACTTAACCTTCTCTTACAAAAATAGCCTTAGCTTCTTATCAATTCATCTTACATCAAAAATCCTAACCTCACTTATTTACAAGAGTGCCTATTTATACAGCGCACTATTACAAAACCATGGAGTTAAACCATGGGCACCCCAAACCCTAAACCTTGTATTTAAACCATGGGTTTATTACAAAATAAGGTTTTTACTCAACCTCGACGCCCCTAAGACTATTTTGAGCCATAGCTCTGCTTATAAGCTCCCAAAAACCCATGGAGTTACCCACCTTAAGGACCGGTAGGGTGCACGCCCCAACACACTAAAGGATCAGACCTCGTACCTTATTCTGGATGGTTGAAGTAGATCCCCGTTGAGCTTTCCAATCTCCAGCTTGAATTGATCTATTACTTCCTCAACAACAAGTAAACAATACAAGCATTCTATATATCATGGTGTTAGATCTATTCTAGCATATATAATCAATAATGTATAAGCATTTGACATAATCCAATGGAGAACCTATTCATTCAAACACACATTATTGGATAGGAAAATATATTTCTATTAATATAAATCATAGATTACAAGATACAAAATTGGGGCTTTTTAAGCCACCATCATATAATACATGGTCGTACAAAATGTATACACTCCCAGGTGTCTAATCTTGTGGAGGAGGAGGAGGGTTGTGATCATGGAACGTCACCACGGCTCTAGCTAGCTGCCGAAATAAACGCACCCATGCACGTGGTATACCCACCACCTGCTACTGCATGGCCTCAGGCAAGTCCTCGACTTGCGCCATGGGAACTCTATGAGTCAATCTCACAAATTTGGTATGAATGCTCTGGAGAGTTTGCTCCGCATCCACGCCCGTGATGTCATCTCCTCTTCCCCTCTGTCTATGACGAGGGAAGCCCTCTGGCCGCCGTGGTCCCACATCTACACACAAATGGTAGATGTCACTATGTGTTGTTGCACAAAAACATGTCTTTTTGCTTCCATAAAATCAAGAAAATACACAAAAAAATTCAATAACTCAAAAAATTTAAAAAAGAGTGAGGGTCGAGATTCATTACCTATATCGCCATATGCTGATCCTAGTGGTAATGGCATGTCTGGGTCTCCCCGAAAATATATCCCTACATAGGGGTAGTCATCAATGGCAACTATTTGTCGTCGCCACCATGGAAAGAAGTTAGCTGGATATGGGTTGGCCATCCTAACACCCCCCAGTCTGTGCATCGCATCTGCCCAACACCATTGGGATGGATCTCAAACCCCGTGGAGACGAACATCCACTCTAGGGCTCAATCCTGGAACACGCTCGAAGAAAAACATGCTCAAGATACTGCTGAACCTGAAGTTCCGCACCCTTCCTGCCTTACACTCACTGAGCTGGTGTTTCATGTTGCTCAGTAGCGTAGTACTCCAGTCATAGATTGTGGGTCTCATGCACTCCACTGCATAGAACATCAGAGGCCATGAGGCCTGGTGGATTGATGCTAAGCCGGCTATCCTGCCTAGTGTCAATAATATGGCCTTTAGGCCCAGCACCTATATAGCATTGGTAGGGACCTGACTCCCCACCTTCTCGGTGTCTGGATAACAGTACACTGCAATGTACTTGTCGATAGTCAGGCCACCCCCTAGCCCACCTCAGGAATGAAGTTTCACCACCTCCCATCATCTAGACATCCCTGTGATAAAGTATATGTCCTCCACCTCTATGGTGAGGGACATCCCATCAATATGAAAGGACTTCGAGTCTGGATCCCAATAGTCTACCAGCATCTGTAGCAGTCTTGGTTTGGCCGTCAAACCACCAAGACACCAAAACTTGTAGAGTCCATATGCACAAAGAGCTTGTTGAGTCATTAAGTCGGCCCTTACTGCTTCCTCTACTTCACCATGCTCACACTCTCTCCACTCTAACACCATCCTGCAAAAGAAATTGAAAATTTTCCCATTAGTTTAGTTGAAAATCATATGCGCAGCCTCATACGCGACTGTTTTGAAAACAGCCGCGTATGTACGTGGGTTTGAGGTCCTTTTCCATGTATATCCAGACCTATATGCAGAAAAAGCCTCGATTTCTGCATGGGCCACAGCGCTCATTTTGGGATGGCCTAAAAAATTCATTTGACCATGAAAATCTATAAAAATTATGTCAAAATGAAAGAGGAGAGCATGAGTAAATACCTGGAAGAAATGGTTGTGAATTCCACCGACTGGATCTCCTGGAATTTGTAGTTGAAAATCAGAGCTCAAATGGGTAAAAGTTTCAAATGATTTATATTTTTTACTATTTATAGAAAAAATTTCAAATATTTGAAAATTTTTACCCCCTTTCCTATAGTTTCGACATTTTCTAACCATTTTTGACATAATTGGTGTTGTAGAAGACCTTTTTTAGTGTCGTTTCAGCCATTGGATTGACCCATTTGTGCCGATCTCAGGTATCATGTCTAAATTAGCATATAGGTTAGGTTTCACCACCGTTTGAATTTTTCATGACCTTGTGACCATATCACCATGACCTTAGGTACGAACCCACTCTATTGTGTCACGGAACCTTCTTGCTGCTTTAGAAGTGGCATGGTACGAGTGGTAGAGCTTTACCTTACATGGGTACCCTATTTAGCACCTTATTTTCATTTGGTGCCCATGTCGATGGTTTCTCCTTTAGGGTGTGGGAGTCCGTTGTATAGTACTGCCATGACATTTCGCAAGAGCCTCATACTCCTATTGATCTTATGCTGGCCTATTTCCCTCAGGACTCCCTCATGTCAAGTTGTGAATGCATTATCATGAGCTTTTCCTACCTTATTGAGCTTTATGCCGGCTCCCCTAACATTGCGTTTCAGCCATATAGCCCGAGCTTGTCTCATGTCTAGCCATGCAGAGCCATTTTTTATATCCTTCGCAGCTTGATTCTCTTTTTACCGGGAGGGGATTTTCCCCCGAGTGTCAATATCCTACACATGTATCCTTGCATTGAGCATAGGTATGTTCCACTTCTTGGAACTAGTTTTGTTTGCCCTTATGACACTCGTCTCCTCCTAGTTTGTAACTATAAAGCTAGTTTATTCTTTTTTCAAGCTTTTCAAATAACTAAAAAAAGTCCAAAAAAATCAAAAAACCAAAAAGTTGGACAAGGAAATATGTTATCTTTGGCAGCTGTCGAGTCGTGTTGCCTTCGAACAGAGCACTGTATATCACATCCATTGTTTGGGTTATAGTTTGACTTTAGGAGCTGTACTCGTTTATATGAGCTTATCTCCACCGACTAGTTAAGCTTCCAGTCCCTATGGAGCCTCTATTGATGCCTCCTATGTCACAGAGATGTCCCAGTTTGTATATCGAGTCTATGCTACCTTCATTCAATCACCATATGTCGTTATGCTCTTGTTCGAAGGAATTTGAAACCTGAGTCGGCCATTCCTTGGTTATCTTGACTTTGCATGTCGGCCATTCTCGATACAGTTACTAGTTCGTTCACTTTATGATCGAGTCCTTCCACATTATACAGCTTTGCTGAGTACCTCGTGTTAGATTATGGGGGATGCCTTAATTCCCTCCTTCCAACGGATTTCATCCCATCGACTTCAGATCATTTATTCTGGGATTGGATTCTAGAGTCATTTTGAGTGCCTTGAGACTTGCAGTCATCAGTGGCAAATTCTCTCGCCATCGACATTTTCTTGTGAATACATCAATGTCCCCTGATCAATGGATCCTTTCAAGTGTTCAACCTCAACACATTTATTCACACTTGTTAGTTTGCACTCTAGTACCTTGATTCCCATTTTCATTATTGGTGGGTGATCTCGTGTCTATTAATGGTATACATTAATGACCAGTAATCAGACGATGGACTACTATGTTCAACCTCGACACCTCTATTCGCATAGTAGGACATGTACTCGTAGCAGTTTGTGTAGAAGACTTTCTAGATTGGTGGCATCTCTTATATGCTACATCCTTGATCGTGCCAGTGTTCATGAGATTTCATCTCTCGTGACTTGATTCCAGTATATGTCAGACATTTCTAGCCGCTATGGAGATCTTGATCTATTGTATATCTTCAGCCATTTTGGAGATCATGGTCCTTTGTATATATTCATCATGGAGATTTTGATCTATGTATATTGTACGTGGCGATGACCACATATGTGATATCATGTATCATGCCTATTCATGGCCATTGTACTCTTATGTATCCGGGACTGCTATATGTATTTTCAGTTATTTGCAGAGTTGTATTATTGTACTATGCTGATTGGGTGGTTGGTCTTCCATTTGGGATCCTTCATCACTCCACTTCTGGGATGGACTTATAATGTATTTCGGCCATCGTATGAACCCTCTGACCTCACACATTAGGGGGCATCTGTTATAGCGGATTTCACCACTCTAGGTGAATCACACTTTGTATGGCCTTCCCCTATCCCATTGTAGACTCCTTAGACCCTATGGACCACTTTTTGTCCTTTGATGTTTCCTTGATCATCCCTAAAAACACATGAAAAATGATATACGTGACTTTTAAACATATAAGCGCATACATACGCGGGTTTGACCACTAAAACCGTGTACATCGGGATGTGTGCATAATCCAAATCCTTTTGGAGTTTTCCTTGACATGGATCCGACTCATTTGACTCCTTGCCTTCCCTATGCCTTGAGATCACTCAGATTCGACCTTTCATTACCCCTTTGAAAAGCCATATAAGGAACCCCTTGGTACATTGAAGGCATAAGAGAGAATTGAGAGCAAAGAAACTATAGTCCATTGTTGCCGGAACTTATGCTTGAGTCTGCATCCCTTTGTCCCTTGGAGCACTTTTGTGTTCTTCCCAAGCTTTCCTTTTGCTTGTGAGCTTGCTATCGAGAGATGGAGGATTGAAGTGGTGGAGGCCCAAGTGGGGGATTCAGTTTCTCCAGTTCGCAGACATGTCGTTAGAGGTTGTATCTTGTAATCTCTGATTTATATTAATAGAAATATATTTTCCTGTCCAATAATGTGTGTTTGAATGAATAGGTTCTCCATTGAATTATGTCAAATGCTTATACATTATTGATTATATATGCTAGAATAGATCTAACACCATGATATATAGAATGTTTGTATTGTTTACTTGTTGTTGAGGAAGTAACAGATCAATTCAAGCTGGAGATTGGAAAGCTCAACGGGGATCTACTTCAACCGTCCAGAATAAGGTACAAGGTCTGATCCTTTAGTGTTAGACATTTAATTTCTATTACATATTGGAAAGGATTGATTTCTGGAGTCAAGCTATCTGTTGTGGTACCCCAAGCCATAGGAATTTCTCTCTGTAACACTTATAACAATGGATAGTAAGTGTCCTTGGGGATGATTCCAAATGAAGCTTTGTATGGAAAAAGGTGTAGGACACCAGTGACCTGGGATAATCCAGTGAACAGGGTTGTGCTTGGTCCAGAATTGCTCAAGGAGATGGAGCAGGAAGTTGTAAAGATCAGGAAAAATTTGAAGGCATCCCAGGACAAACAGAAAATTTATGCTCATAAGCATAGGGTGAACAGACAGTTCAGTGTTGGCGATCATGTTTACCTTAGAGTGAGGGAAAAGAAGAGTTCCTTGAAACTTGGAATTTGTGCCAAGTTGTCACCTAGATATTGTGGGCCATTTGAAGTGCTTGAAAGAATAGGTCCAGTTGCATATAGACTTGCATTTCCTACTAGCACTAGATCTCATAATGTTTTTCATGTTTTTTTGCTTAAGAAATATGTTCATGATCCTAACCATTTAATAAATTGGTATGTGATACAAGTGGAACCAGAGGGAGAGTTCCAAATCAATCCTATGCACATCCTCGCCAGGAAGGTCACAATGCTCCGGAACTAAGCAATAGGACAGGTGAAGGTGCAATGGGAGCACTATGGTCCTGAAGAAGCTATGTGGGAGTTGGAGGATTCCATGCAACTGGCACATCCATTTTTGTTTGAATATGTGGATTGATGAGGGCAGTACCAGCAAGCATTTTTGTTCAATGTTGTAAAGTAATAAGGGCAATGCTGTTGAAGGGGGAGGGGAATGTAACACCCTGGTTTTAATCGTGTTTGCATTTAAATAATATGATGTAAATAATCATGGTGTGGAGCTAGGAAAAATATCCACCATTGCTTTAGTGCTTATGTTTCGGAAATTAAGGTGTGGACGATGGTATTTTTTATGCTAGTTGAACATCATGTTAAATTGCAATTTTAATTAAAAACCTCTAGTCGGCTATGTCAACGCAACTAAATGAGATGGGGGAATGATTCTTCCTAAGGATGAGGGAGTGGGGGATTGGAAGAAGGGGAATGAATTTGAAATGGGCAGAGCAGCATTTCTGGAAAAAACGTTTTTAAATTTTCTTGGGCAAGAAAACACCAAAAATGGCCACCTTTCCCTCATGCTGTAGCATTTCACCTTCCCTCACAACTCTGGAATGGAAAAACATTTTGGGAAAACCAATTCTACATTCACACAACAGCAAGCAAGCAAAAATGATTCTAAGTTTGAACCTTTCAGGAATTTCTCCTGTCTGGCGATCTGGATCTTCACGTTTTTTGTTTTCCCTATGTGGATTGTTTCTCTTCATGTTTTCTCATGTTTGTTAGTCATTTTCCTAAACCCGATTGCCTAGAATTCAATTTTGTGTCTTTGACTTTGAATAACCAGCAAATTTTTTTGTTTTGGTAATTTGTAGCAGCTGGTCTGGCACCGGCAATGTTCAAAAATTCATAAATTTATGTGTGTATGTAATCCCTAGCATCTGCTAGGTTTTGATAAATCCTAGAACTGAGATCACTATGTGTGCATCCACATTTTTCATTTGAATTTATTGAAGGAATGGAATAGATTATAAACTTGCTTGATAAGCGTAGTGTGTGAAAGAACCTCACAGACCAATCTAGAAGGCTTATTTTCTTCTTTGCATGCCCCGAATAGCACTAGAAGGGAAGACATGGCTTGAGCGACTGTGTAGTAGAGAAGGGAATGATTCCTTGTGTTGGGTGTGTAATTGTTAAGAAATTAGGCTAGATCCAGTGTGGGTGTTCATATATCTGGGGCTGAGCTCACTATCTTAGCAGTCAGTCTTTCCACCTCCTTGACAGCCTGATAAACCCAACTAGAAGGATGACTTGGTTGGTAGCCTCATAAACCCATCTGTTGGCTTGGTCATGTCTCATGTGAATTTGTCTAAGTGTAAACCACTTCCTATGTAATTCTGATAAACCCAAGTGTGTTGGCTTGACTGAGTTTTATTTTATCCTTAGCTATGGGGAAGGTCTGCTAGTGTTCCTTATTCCTTGGGGAAAATCATGCCCATCTCAAGGGTGGCAGTGTTGCTGAGAGATTAAAGAGAACACGGCCCTATGGTTGGGTGGAACATTGCGACGACATAGCTGATTGTGGGAAAATATTCTCCAAATATAAGTATTCTTGTTTAATTAAGTTCTTCAACTGTATTTGCTTATGAATTATTATGAAATTATCATGAACATGTTGAATGCATGAATGTGTTGAATGAATTATTTGCTTCCGCTGTATATAGCATGTACATTTTAGTATGCATCTGTGTATTTATATGCTTTAATTTCAATGCATTTTTATATATGTATTATGTTCATGGGGGCTTATATTTCCCGGGTTAATAGATGTTGTCACATCCTCTCCGCCGAGTAGAGGGTTGGGGACGTGACAATAACTTCTTTTTATTTAGACATAATTCATTATCATTATATAGCTCGGTTCATAGTGACATATCCAAACTTGGGCACCAACAAGCCCCAAACACTAATATGTGCCTTATCCCAAGCCACATAGTTCATGGTCCAAAGTTGTTATTAAGGGTAGGTTTGTCTGCATATCATTGATGAATTGCTAAAAGCTAGTTTCTATCAGCTCAACCTCACTGGTGTTATCTTGGATCTATGCAATGAATGAGTTTATGTATTCTTTATGGTTCTTTTCTACTTCTAGTGTTTATTTCTCTTCCACAATATTAAATTCATTAGCTTTAACTTGAATTTATAATAGGATGGTGAAGTGTCTATGCACCTCTTCCTAGGCCTCGGTACCAACCTTCTCATTGGTATGTTGCTCTTCTCTTCTTGTTCAACACATTGATCTTTGACATCACCTCTTTATTAGCATAAAGTGGTAGTTGAGCCAATATTTGCTTCCTCTAACTAACCAGCAAGTCATAGCTTCATATGCACTGATTCACTTTCTATATCTCTGGGACATCCTATAACTGGTTAAAATGTTGAAGTTGTAGTCCACGACCCATCCCAAGGTTAAAAATACCTATTTAATATTATGCATATCCTGCACTTCCTATTCAATATTCTTTACAAGCTGAATTTCCTCTAGGGATGGCTCTAGCTTGATCTATGCTTGGATTTTAGTGGTTTCCTACTGGAGTGCAGCCATTATGTCTATAATATGAGTAATATTCTCCATAGGATGGAGCTGACTAGTAGGTGGCTGGATAGGAGTTGGGAGCACAAATTAAGCTTTAGCTAATTTATCCTGCAACTGATATTAGGCATGGACCACTTCCTTATGCACCTATTTTAGCCTAACATAGAAGTGGTCGAGTTGCGCATTCTTATCCCCAAGCTTAGTGAATATCTCTGCAACGTAATACTATAGGTCAACAGTGGGAACCAAGTGAAATCTCAACTCAATATATGGAAATGGGTATGTATATGAGGTTACCTTTGGTTAGATCAAAATGATGTCTAAGGGGTTCATCCTTGGATTCCTATGGAAGGATTCTACAAGTCACTTATGGAGCTCCTATGCCCAACTGGTGCCAGTAGTTTCATATGTCTGTGCCACTGTTATTCCTAGCAAAATGTGCAATACCATTTGCAATTCATTAACCTTATATTTTACTATCCTTCTATAGTAACTCCATGGAATCAATGTTCAATTGCAATTGTTGGACAATATTAGGGATCATGCCAATGTTAGTTTCTATCTCTTTTTTCTATGTATGACTCTATTTTCCTTCTACCTAGTGTGTCTCCTTAGTTTTTTCCTGCCCCTGCCAAGACACTTTTTATAATGATTTTTTAGATACCTTATCTAAAGCATTTTTTGGCTCATCCCGAACTGCTCAAAAATATTCTGGGGAAAAAATGTAGGCGGTATGATCTCATTACTGTTGGGAACCCTACATTCAAGTTAATTAAATCCAACATACAGAGTGTTCAATATAAATTGTCAACCCAGGGAAGTGTTTTATTTCAAAGATAATGTGCACTATATATGCTTAAACACTAAGTAGCTGATACTGTAAATGAATTATTCAGCCCAACTCATCCCAAGATCAACTTAATCTAATTTACCTTCTTGAAAATGTAGAATAACAATTACCTAATTACAACCCTTAATCTAGAAATGGGAGATTCAGAAAATAAACATCTAGATTTACTTTTGCAGAAAGTTAAATTCTAAATTTCCCAGCCATCTGAAGATCCATCTCAACTATCTTAATTCAACTTAATCTAGGAATTCAAAGTGTAGGAATTAAGTTCCACAATTATAACTGTAAAGGGATGAACTAAATAGATCTAAAGAAAATAGAAATTGAAAGAACTAGGGATGAACAAGGTTGTTACAACTATCACACAGTTGCATAAGAGAAAGTTAATCTACACAGTCGACCATCACACCACACCACTGCAGATTACAAGGAATGCAATTACTAATCATTCAAAGGAACACATAATAAATCAATAACTGTTGTAACTACTGTAAATAAATAAATTCATCATAAGATTCACACCACACAATAGAATAAATAAAATACCTAACTAACTCAACAATATCTATAGGAAGGCAGGCCCAGCCTTCGCACAGAGATGTTGGAGTTGGCACACATTAAAACACCGAGATCTGAAGAATCAAACTCCTTGTATTAAAATGGAAAGATGAACACACAACCTCTATCACGGCTTGTACAAATAAAATCAATTAATCTCCAACCCCTGGCTCAGAATAGTTCCTAGTATTTATACAATTACAATCATAACTTCTACCCACTGATATCGGGCAGTCATGAAGATCTTTGATCTTCAGGCTGCCCCAATTACGATAAGCTGTTACAGTTGTGGCAAGAGAGAAGTAGGAAATATAGGAAGGATTTTACTCAAGCCAGCAATGACAATAATGATCAATCTAGAAGATACTTCATCGATTGCAGCTATCCTTAAGCAGTGATGCACTATTGCATCTGAATCTGTTGCAGCCACATTTGTACAGCTTGCGTGGAATAGTAGCCTTTGACTACGTTTTTTGGGAAACGATGGAATAGATGGCGATTATCTCAACAATGAATGTCCATCCCTCTCTTGGCATGTTCAACCTGCTACACTTGTATCATTTACATCTTGAATTATCTTTATAAAACCACCATATGTTAGCATAATTCAAGATATAGAGCCCTGATTACAACAATCATAAGCATTAATAACATAAGAAAATAATTAACCATACCTGTATGAATTGAGGGATCAAGTGAAGGAAAACATTTGTTTGGTGTAAATAATGGAATAAGATGAGGAAAAAAGAGGTAGGTAAAGGTGGTCAAAAAGGGGTCATTTCTGGGCCCAACATCTCCCTCCAGCTGCCTTGTTGCATGTCCCCATGCAACAACCTCCATTAGTCTGAATCTGAATCTGGCACTGTAATTCATTCATGGAGGGAAGAAAAGTTATATGGGAGTTCAGGAATTCCCTATTTTTCCAAAAATCCATTATAGACAATCCAGTATCTCCAACACTTCTTCTCTTCTGCCTTTGTCAATGAGAATTCTTCCTTGTATGGTTTTGTTGGCCACCAGATGAGAGGGAATTTGAATTTGAGTCCCAGCCAATTAAATTCACATTCCTTCATGCATACAACATATCCCTCAACCCTAGAAAGTGCATGTTTAAAATTTTTGTAACAGTGGGGATCTCTATTTCTCAAGGTTGAAGAGGCAGCCTACCATCTATGCTGGCTACCTTCCAAAGCCAATTGTCGATGCCTAGAAATATAACTAACACAGGTAGAGATAACATTTTCTTGAAGTTCCATCATCTTGCCTTTTTCAGCTCTTTCTGTTCCTTCTGTATCTCTTCCCAATGGAGTTTCTGGAATATGAGTTCTTCTTCCCATCTTTCCTTTAATTCCGTGATGGTATTTCTATGTTTAGAAAGGGAAACCATCCCTTCTTGGCACCTCTCCACTTCACTCCTCCACTTCCTCACTTCTATTCTTAGGATTGAGAGCTCTTTTGTCATCCTTTGGATTTCTTCATATTCAGTATGATCTTAATTATCATAATCCAAATTGACAAAATTTTGAGGAAGTTGAGTCCATACCTTATCATCCGATGTTCCAATTTGAGCATCTTGTACTGCCTGCATGGGTACTTCTGAAATAATTTCTAGGGGTGTTGGTTCTTGTGCAACAGCATCCCCTCTTTAAATTTATCCTACAGCAACTTCAACCATAGGTGCTTCTGAAACAACTTCTGGTGATGTTGGTTCTTTTGTAACAACATCCTCTCCTTTGAGTTCTCCTATAGTGACCTTAGTAGTCGATTATGAAGGTGTCGGTTCTTGTGTGGCAACCTCTTTTTGAATTTTGGTCTCCCCATCTACTTGATTGTCAGCTACAGTTTTGACAGGGAGATGCAAGGCCACTGGTTCTTGTGTAGCAGAGCCTTGCCCTTCTATTTCTTCATGTTGTTGGGGTTTTTCTTGAGTTACTTCCATTTCCTCTCCAATGTGGAGTTGTTGTTCGATAAATTCAGTGTCCCCCGAGGAATGTGATTGCAATTTTTCATCCTCTCCTAAATCCAAATCAAGGATTATATCCATCTCAGGATTGATTTATTCTTACTACCTAAGAATCTCCACAGAAATTTCTAGGGATGTTGATTATTGTGTGACAACATCCTGGTTAACTTCATCATTTTATTTCTACTTGGATTCCATTTTTATTAAATTTGGGTCTTGGGATGGTTCAGGAGTCACAGCATAGACTTCTTCATCAAAATCATGAATATTCTCAGCCTCTAGTTCTTCTTCCCCAATTTGGGTGGCAACTTCAACAAGAATATTCAGGGATGTTGGTTCTTGTGTATCAGCACCCCGTTTATCTACTACTTGCCTTTGCTGAATTTGCTCTTGGGAAGCTTCATAATCCTTCAATTCAGATTGTTATTCTTCTGCTGTTTGTGACTATAATCGTTCACTTTCCCCCTTTTCGATATCAAGAATCATTTTTGCATCCCTCACCTCCATCTTAGGTGCTTCTTGTCCTTATTCCTCCACAGTTGTTGGTACAAGTTGTTGTGTCACAAAGGCACGAACTATGACTTTTTAGCCTGACTGGTTAAATATTTCTCCACACACAGGGCATACCACTCTTTCTTCCTCCTCACCATCCTCACCAGGAGGTGATCCTTCTAATTGGTCTGCATCTTCAACCTGTGTTTGCAGCTTCCTTTCTACCTGCAGCTTCCTGCATGCTTCCTTCCAATTTTCTAGTTATTTCCGAAGTGACTGTAATTCTTCTTTTAATAGACCATTTTCGTACAAAATTCCCTCAATTTGAGGTTATTCTGCATTCGGTTCCTATGGGGCATCATTTTCTTTGGGACTCAAAATGGGGAATTCAATCTGTGCTTCTAGGGTTGCCCATATTATCCGTGCTGCTTCAGCTGCTGTAACCGACCTGGTTATTTTTCTTCTTATTGGTAGTGATGCCTGTATCTCTTCTTTTGATCTCCTTCTTTTCTTTTGTGGTGCAGGAATCTTCAGATTTGTAGCTAATGTGGAAGGAATATCTTCTATCTCAGCGTTCTCCTGTTCTTCTCATGGGGGCGTCACCTCAGTACCAATATGATATCACGTTCAATCATATTGGGGGGTTAAAAATCAAAAAATTCTAAACCAATATATTGGTGGTATATTAAGGGTAAAAAGGGTTTTTTATTTATTATATAAATATCCAATATGATGGGGCATATTTTATTGCAAAGGTTTGCTCGCACCTCTACCATAAGCTTGTGTGATGTTGCATAGGGTTTTTCTCCATCGTTTTTTCTCCATAGGGTTTTTCTCCATCATTTTTTTGGGATTTGGAGGGTGGTTTCTCTGGTGCATAGTAGTGTTGGAGGAGGGTGGTTTCTCTGGTGCATAGTGTTTTTTTCCACCATTTTTATGGATTTGGTCATGGGTTTGTGGTGGGTTTGCAATGTTGGAGGAGGGCGGTTTCTCTGGAGCATACCAGTGTTGGAGGAGGGTCATTTCTCTGGTGCATAGCATTTTTTTTCCTCCATTTTTCTATATTTGGTCATGGTTTTCTTCACCAGGGCCTACCAAAATTCCCAAAACAGAGAAAATCACATCTGACATAACTCCCGGCAATACCACCCTTCATAACATTATTTTTGGATTAGTGTCTTCTGCTAGAAAATGGAGCCAGATAAAACAGTACGCTGATATATGGTGGAAACTTGATATTATGAGGGGATTTGTGTGGTTGGACCAAGAAATGACTGAACCCTATTCTACTTATCTACCCCAATTGAAGGTCTCAGAAGATACTTCTAGGTTTAGGTATACTTTTAAGAAGGGGTTTCGTTCATTAATTATGATTTCAAGAATTGTTCCGGAGACATTCAGGATCAATATCTTAGATTTCCATTGGTTTGTCATGGGTGATGATGACACAATTTTTTTCCTAGAAAATCTATTGCAAGTTCTTTCCAAGTATGACCATGGCCATTACTACTACATTGGAGCCAATTAAGAGAGTGTTGAGCAGAATGTTTTTCATTATTATGTCATGGATTTTGGAGGCGGGGGTTTTTCTATTAGCTACCCACTTGCTAAGGCTCTGGAAAATATGCAGGACAACTACTTGGATCGTTATTCGTATATGTATGGTAGTGATCCAAGAATACATGCTTGCTTGGAAGATCTTGGAGTCAGAAAATGCAAGTTATATTATATTTTGATTGAGACAGAAGAGTACACAAGCATCTATTTACATTGCAAAGAGAGATTAGGATAATCTGAATGATTTGAGGTTTTTGTCTTCCATCTGAATTATTCCCAACTCGAATAATGAAACTTCATGGAGTTTATTTCAAACAAGTTCAGAGTTCCTCATGTTGGAGTGTTCATGATATGCACCTTCTAAAGTAGTTCTATGGTTGTTTGAACTTTGGGTATTATTTCTTATTTCATATTTGATTTTCATCAACATGAAGTTTGTTTCAAACAACTTCAGAGTTCCTCATGTTGGAGTGTTCATGATATGCACCTACTAAAGCAGTTCTATGGTTGTTTGAAATTTGGGTATTATTTCTTATTTCATATTTGATCTTCATCAACATGCAGGGTTCTTTTGTTGTCAGAGTTTTCATACTTTCATTTTACGTATAGAATAATTGACTAATATTTGTTGAGCATACTTTTGAAATTTCTTTTGAATTTTCCATGATCTATGTCAGTTGAATATTTCGAGGTTGGCCTTTATTGTTGTTGAGCTACTCTTTGTTTTGTTGTGATTAATCATGGTCTCTACTTCTATAGTTGTTTTTGTGGGAGTAATTATTGCAACTTTTAGAGTCTCATCTTTGATGCCTTGTAAACTATTATTTTCTTTAATGTGGAAAGTCCTTTTTTCTAGAGCGAGATAGATTCTTTTGTTGGAATGCTTGCTACCTATTTCAAGTCATAATCTAGAAATTCATACCAATTTTTTTCACGGGATGTATAGTCCCATGGTTCTTGACCAATTACTGTTTTTTTTATTCTATCTGTGTTGCAACATATTGTGTTGTTGCAGATGAATCAGTTGGAAGACAATTACCAATTGTCTTTCTGGAGCGCATTAAGGGTGACTTCAAGAAACGATATGGTGGTGGAAAAGCTGACATAGTTGTTGCTCACAGCTTCAACAAATTCTTTGGGTAAGGGTAAAATACCACAAGTAATGATCATGACAAATAAAAATCTTTAATATGGAAATCTATTTTCCTTTCTTTTTCTGGTTCAATTTATTAAGATGGCTCTTGCCTTGTTCATTCTTGAAGATCAAAATTGAAAGATCATATGCAGTATTATATTGATCACCCAGAAGAGATTAACAAACTTGCAAAAGTGAAGGCTCAGGTTTCTAAAGTTAAAGGCGTAATGATGAAGAATATTGAGATGGTAATCTCTTTCTCATGAACCTTAATGATAGCATCTAGGATCATTAATTCAACATATGCACCCCCATTTGGATGACCTTTTTTTTTTTAAATGCATCAAATATTTCATCATAAATCAATATATTATTATATATGTACATCAATATTGCCACATGAAGGAGACAAAGAGCTATTGCACAAATGTCCCTACACAATCAAGGAGATCTAGCATGTCCACTTTTTCTTGAACTTGAAGAGTATCTGTGTATTTTGTAAAATTGGCATTTGTGTCTCAAATTGGTATAGCCAATTCTTATCTAAATGTGGAAAGTTCTCCCAAGTTGAATAGAGTATTTTCCTAATGAAAATTTGTTAGACAATGTCATTTCCCTATCCAATAGAAGTCTCTCAGTTTGATCACATCTCACATTCTCCTGCTTGCTTTCCAGATCATCCATTTTCCCCCAAATACAACATCTCTCCAATGAAGAGGAGAAATAAAGAGATTATATTTGACAACAACCTAGGCCAAAAATGTTCTGGGAATATTGCAGTTTCACATCATATGATTAACCATTTCAAATTTATGATAAACCACACAACATTCATTTGTAAGACTAGTGCAATATAGTTGATCTTTACTTCTTATCTATTATAATTTAAAATGAATGTTGGCAAGTATGAGTGGGACTTATAGATCCCTTGACACCCCTGGATTCACCTTGTTTTCATACCGTGAACATTCTACTTTTAAAAATAATTTTCCATTGCTCAAGTTGGCCAAATCTTAGCATAAAGATCCTTGGTTCGACAGTCCATATGCGGCTTACCATAAGACTATCTCCATTCATTCAAATAGTCCCATGGGCATCTATATATAGCTTAAACAAACAATCATTCAGAATCATATGGAAAATTGCAATAAAATCAAGTTGGTTGATAGCTTGAATTTATTCAGACAAATTAATTATTCTCCATGCTAGCCACTTTACCCACACCCTTGTCCCATGAATCTACTCATGTATGAAAGATTTTCTTTGTGAATTGTTTTTTTACAAATAAATAAATTAAACCAAGTTACCTTCCTTTTGTTGAGACGATCCAAATTGATTATTGAACCAAATTCCATCCTTGACAAATCCACATAATCCCACTACAATTGTTTGAATACCAACTCCTTTGCTTGCCATATCTTCTTGAGATCTCATGAACCAATGAGCTTAATAGCTTTTGTTGTGGTGTCTATGTCATAGAGACCATAAGGGCTAGGTAAATTGTATACCATTATCTGTGTAACCTTCTATTTGCATTGCTGGAAACGTATATGCCATGGTGCATATATTACCTTGCTGACACATTTTTTTCTAACATAGTCCCTTGAGCATATATATCTATTAGACCAAGTCCTCCATCATGTCTGGATAAAGTGTTATAGTCTTAGGAAACCACCAATGAGCCCTTTTTCCACTGTGCTTCTCCCAAAGAAATCTCTGAAGAAGAATTTTCATTTGCTTGTACCCTGTACTAGAAGGAAATATTGGCCACATTTATCATGTGGAGTGACAACTTCATTGAGTCATATTCTTTTTTTTCTCAGTTAGCTTTTTATATTGCTCAAAATTAGGATTTTTTAATTTTTGATGTGTTGCATCATCATCATTACCATTTTGCATCTTCCTCATTTTCACTCTACCGTTTGCATCCAACATGGAATTCTTTTAAATATATGAGAAGGGAGAGGAAAACAAAGAAAAAAGTAGGTGGGGATGAAAGGATGGTTGTGGGTGTAAAGAACGATATTTCCAGTCCACTTCTATGGACAAAAACAATTGGAACTTGTTAGTGATCATTTTTACTGAGAGTTCTTTTCTTTCAGGGAATAAGAGTTACTCATGCATACTCATGTTAATACTATTGTTGGGATGCATGCTAATTCCTAACGCATGCTCATGCAGCAGGCTAATCCTCCTATTACACATGCTAGTACTCTTTTTACACATGTTAACTCTTGGTGCATGCTCGCTTACTAATTAGTGATTCTTATTTCATTCTCATTATTTTTATGCATCCTCTCATTAATGTATTGGCTTTTTTTGGCATATGGAAATTTATAAATACTAATATGTAGCATATTCTTTGCAGAGTGTCCTGCTACAAATTCATTATTCCTTTTTATGCAAATATTCATGTGTGCGATTCTCTTTTTATGAAATCACTTCAAGCTAGTCTCATACTTAAATTGAGTCAAAAGGGGGTACAACATGGTTTATACTCCATCTTGATCCTTTTAACTAGGCACAAAAAAATACCTTGGGTTGAGACAACAAATTTCTATCACCCATTTGATAAACCTGCATGCCAAGAAACTATTGTAGAATTCTCATGTCTGTCATTTCAAATGTCTATCAAACTTTGTTTGCAAACATGAATCAAAGGGGAACTGATGCCAGTAATTATCTGGTCATCAACATGCAAGACAACAACCAGAATATCTCAATCAATATTATGAGTATAGAAATTGGGATTAGAGGATCAAATTGCTGACATTTTTACAAAGACCTCGACTAAATACAAGTTCATCAAGTTTTGAGTCGGATTGGGACTCAAGGAAGCTGTCATTATGGGGGTTATTTTGTATTGCCATCTTTTCCTGTGTATTTTTGAATTTCATCCCAAGTAAATATTGTTGGGATACTCTTGTCACACATGCTAACTGTTAGTGTATGCTTTCATGCTAAATCTTAATACATGCTCATTGTTCTTATGCATGCTCTCATTTATGTATTGGGCATTTTTAACCTGTATATTCTTAATAAATATAAAATGCAGCATATCCCAGTAGGCTAGCTAAAGTGGTTGAGTGCTTTGAGATTCATGCAGAATGTCTTGGGGTCAATCCACTAGGCTAGTTGGATATGTCGTGTGCCTGTCCCTACTAGGTCAGGCATTGTAAAACTTAGGGAGACCCTAATTTGTTGGGTTTCCACACTATGAGATGCACTAAGTATTAACTTTTAAGTAAATGTGTTAATGTTGAGCCAAATCCTCTTGTATATACCAACATTTTCAAAGAAGAGAAGTGCACTAAGATATAAGCCACATGCTATATCATTCATCAAAATACCATGAAGACACTTCATCCAACAACTTCTAGTAGCAACCACAACATCAAATAAATCAGAAGAGAGCGACATCTCTAAGCCATAGCTCACATGTACCCTAGTCCATCAAATGAGTCACCTTGCAAGCTCTATATTTGTGATAAAATTCACAAGTTTTACCCTCATACAATATGAGGGGTAATGATATGTACTTGTATATCTCCTAGTTGGTTGGCTTTGATATGCTACAGAGGGGTAAAGTGTGCACAAATCTTGCCATCACTTTCCCCATTCTTGGTCAATAAAAATACTTTTCCAGGTTAACAACTATTCTCTCCTCCCCAAACTGTCATGTGAACTTAGAATGGTGTTCTTCATGCAACAACTAGATCTCATGATCTCCTTAGGGAACATATATTGTATTATGGTTGTACAAAATTCCTTCCTTCAACAAGTAGTCTTGGAGCTCCCCAGCATATGGCATCACAAATTTAAGGTGATATTCCAAATAATGGTTAAACAATGTGTGTATCGAAAGAGAAGTAGAAGCCATTGACCCTATTTGAAATATGTGTTACACAAGTATGCAGTTCCCTAATTGGATAAGTAGTTGCAGACTATTCCTGATGGTTCTTAACATTTTATTTATGTGATGACTTGGTGGTTAAAAATTGTTACATGACACCTTGTTGGCTTGTCTGATAGAGTGGGTTTGATAGGATAGCCCAAGGTTTTAAAGGAATTTCAATGGTCCTACCATGTTGGCAACTTAACATATTGAAAGTCCAATAATCAGATTCCAGACAAGCCGGTTACTTCATTTATCTATGGGCACAAATCTAGTTAGATATGCAATTTGTAAAGGAAATTAGATTAAAGAATGACAAACCATATCAAATAATTCCATGTTGGATGATGTTGTTAGATGTCCAATCTTCAGATACTTAAAGGAAATGAATTGAAATGATAAGAATTGTGATAAGAGAGTAGAGGAAGCAGGTAAAGTTTGATTTAAATGGGGAGAATTTTACATAGAGATGGTGTATTTAAAAGATTGTTTTCTTTTGTTTGTATATCTTGTCTTTGTTTCCTTACTGTGTTAGATGGAAAACTCAATTTTGTTATTCCCCATCCTCTCTTATTACGTTTTTTTGAAAATATGTTGTGTCTTTGCTCAGTTTGTTGTCTTGTGATCCTTGCTTGCCACAGAATTATTTTGTTACATGTTCTAGAGATGTTTGATTGTTTCAGTTGTATCTCTTAACATTTGACGATTGTAGTCTTTTATCAACAAATTTGATTGTTATACATTGCTTTAATTTTTATTGTTTGAAAATTTCTTCAAGAAACACATTTTTTTGAAAATTGCTTCAAGAAACACATCCTAAGGTTGGGGGCTTGTTAGCCCCCAGATTTTCCCATATGCAAATTTGGAGGGTTAAGAGCCATCTTGTTTCATCTAGCCAGTATTCAGGCTTATTCTAGAGAAACAACTTTCATAAGTCAAAGGTAGGTTCCCATAGGGTTCAATTGCAGGTTGATTCAGTGATGACTCATTTTCAGAGTTAGAGACATTGCACAGGTTTTCATTAGTATTGGAGATTTCAATTTTTAGTAGTTTACCTACTTTTTAGGAGATAGAGTTCAGAGGTTTGCACAACAGAGATGATCATATTTTTGGCCTCCTTTCCAGCTCAAGATTTCAATGAGATTTTTTCGAATGGCATGTGTGATACTTCTATTTTTGGCAATAAGGGTTTCAGTTGCATGGTGCATGCATGAACATACATTTTTTTGCATGGCACATGCATGGACATGCAAACTCTCCTATTTTTTAGTTGTGCGCCATTCATGTGTGACATGCAACACCTGTGCATGTGCAACATGTGGCATCAACACATGCGCAACATGTGGTGGTCTCCTGTTGTGACAAGTGATGGAATTAGAAAGCATGTGGGAGATTGGGGTGAACTAAATGTGAATGGGATGCATGCATGAGTCTTTATCCACTTAACTAAGAGCTCTTCCACTGAACTAAAAACCCATCATTTTGTTGTTCCATATTCGAGGAGCTCATCATCTTTTAATTAGTTAAATTTTTCATTTTTTATCTAAATACTATTGGCCTGTGTTTTAGTTCCTACCCAAGTCATGTTCCGATTCAATTTTGAGTACATGAAGCAAAAAAATCCTGAAAGAAATTTCAGTTTCAGAAAAGAAATTTTAATTTTCAGACTCCAGTAAGTAAAGTTCATACATACTTTTTTATTATTTTTTTGAATAGCATACACAATCTAAGAAACTAAAATGAATATAGAGATATTCAACATCAAAATGAGCATCTATTTCATTGTATTGTTTTTAATGTAGCACCCTAACATGAACTGAGTCGACAAACAAGTCCCTGTTCATAATGATCCTTTATTCTTCTTTCTACATTTACCAAACAATCAGGATCATCTAGTGAATTAAGAGCCCTTGTATTATGATTACTGGATTTTTTCACCCATTCAAAGGGAATTCCAGTGAACATGAACTGCCTAGTTGAGCTCATTTTAATTTTTCCCATTGTCTCCCTCTTTTGGGTTGCTCTCCTCATACTATATTTCTGGTCTGAGGTCCTCCAAAGCCATATCAAGTCCATTTTTAGACATGTTAGTAACTCCCAGGCTTACCATGTGTACCGTAGCTTGTTGGTATATCCATGCCTTTATTTTTAGAACATCGTGGTCGTGTGTTGTTCTACACAAATTTTTGGATTAAATGTGGCCTTAGGATGTTATCTGCACAGGGTTATTGTCACGTCCCCAACCCTCCAACCTGCGAAGAGGACGTGACCCCATGGTGTTAACCATCCGGGATAAGAGCCCCATGAACATGTGAAAACCATAAAATGCTAAAACAAAATGCTGAAATAAAACAATTTGAACTAAAACATGCATAGATGCCATTGTTTATCATATGCAGCGGAAACAACACACATTCATACAGCATTCGTTCAACATGTTCACCATAATCATTAACAGAAATATGATTGCAGAAGTAAAATAACAAGATTATTTATCTTATCAAGAACTCGTTCCGCAACCAGCTACGTTGCTGCAACATTCCACCCAACCATAGGCCAGTGTGCTCCTTAATCTCTCAGCAGCGCTGCCACCCCCGAGATGGGCATGATCCTCCAAGGAATAAGGGAACTAGAAAGCTTACACATAGCCAATGATACACAAAACATAGCCAAACCAACACAGTTGGGTTTATCAGGCCATCCAGGAGTTGGGAAAGGCTAAATGCTAAGCTGGTGAGCTCATTGCAGAGCTAGGAACACCTACACTAGAACTAGCCTAACTTCTAAGACACCCACACACACCCAACACAAGGAATTAGTCCCTTCTCTCCTACACAGTCCCTTAGGCCCTGCATTCCCTTCTAGTGCTATTCAGGGGTTGTGGAGAAGAAAGACAGCCCTCTAACCCTTTCTATATGGTTTCCATCCACCAGGTTTATCAAGCAAACCAAGCCCCCATCCCTGCTCCGAATACAGTCCGAAGACCAACCATTGCATGCATGCAATTAATCAGTTGTCACAGCTTAACAGGGAAAAATGATTCCTGGGTCATACTTGGCCCTATCGTGGCCAAAATGACTCCTAGTGAATACAAAAACCCTAAACGTATCAATGAACATGGGAAAACAATAATCCAAAAACAATAAACAGTGAGCATAGTTCACAACAGGGGAAGCAACAGTCCCAAAACGTAATCATTGAACATTGGGAAAACAATAGTCCCAAAACATAATCAGTGAGCACAGCTCACAACATAGGGAAATGACTCTAAATAGTCTCTGCATGAGGGAAAACTTGCACCAGACCCCCAAATGTAGAGAAAACTGCAACAATCACAACAGACCTTGAGAAGAACAGCGACCATCGTAACTCATAGGAAGAACCACAACTCCAATATCAACATTTAAAACGATAGAAAATTAAACGACCATACCAGTCTATGAGAAGAGCATACAGCTGCAAATGGGAATGAAAGAGCACAACTCACAGTCCACTGTGTAGATAGTAACAACGCAGAACCCACCACGCAGCCAGTGAGGAAAGGATACGGCCTCACCACTCGCAGATCCACAGGGGAAAAACGACGTGGATAAAACAAGGATAGCTCCTGTGCATGAGCAACAACAGCCAACGAGCCCTGCGTGAGGATGGACAATAATTCCAGCTTGTGCGTGGATGAACAGAACAGTGGATATATGTGAGTAGGGAGTGCGTGAGCATTTTTGCACTGTCATGGAGGAAGGGGCGTAGTATGTCTACGCGAGTGATGGCAATGGTTTTCCTTGCCATTGTGAATTCAACTATGGGTGCAGTGTGCGTATAGGCATGGACTGACAGTATTACCACCCCACTCCCAAAATCAATAACTACCTCAACCACCAGTATAAATTCTTAATGGAGGTGGTTGGGTAAGACAAAGGAAGATGACACTTGGGTTTTTCCCTCATTGGCCAAGGTTTCACAATTTCCCCACCCTTATCCTTGTGAAAATCATGCGCCTTCTCAATTTAGTTGTTGTGATCGTAGCTGGCCAGGTTCATTAATTAAATATGCATATGTACATGATGACAAAGCTTAGTATCCATGCCGCATGCCCTGATATACCATCAGTGACAAATTTAAATCTGAAACATAGCATAACCAATCAATGGTGGGGCCTTGGCCTTGAGCTCCACACCATGATCATTTACAATATATACATCATATACATCTAATGCAATGGGGTCAAAACAGGGGTCTGACATTCCTCTCCCCCTTCAACAGCACTATCCTCATTGCTTTACAAAATTTGAACAAAATGCTACACTGGTATCGCCTCAGTGTTCCACAAAATTGAACAAAAATGGATGTTCCAATCGCATGGCATCCTCCAGCTCCCATGTAGCCTCTTCAGGTCCGTAGTGCTCCCATTGCACCTTTACCTGACCTATGGCTCGGTTCCAGAGCATTGTGACCTTCCTATCGAGGATGCGCATTGGCTTGATTCGAAACTCTCCCTCGGGTTCCACCTGAATCACATCCCAATTTATCACATGGTTAGGATCATGTACATATCTCTTAAGCAAAGAAACATGAAAAACATTATGAGCTCTAGTGCTAGCAGGAAATGCAAGTCTATATGCAACTGGCCCTATTCTTTCAAGCACTTCAAATGGCCCACAATATCTAGGTGACAACTTGGCACAACTTCCAAGCTTCAAGGAACTCTTCCTTGCCCTCACTCTAAGGTAAACATGATCCCCAACACTGAACTCCCTGTTCACCCTATGCTTATCTGCTTATCTTTTCTGTCTGTCATGTGCTTCTTTTAGCTTCTGCCTGATCTTTACAACCTCTTGCTCCATTTCCTTGAGCAATTCTGGTCCAAACACAATCATGTTCACTGGATTGTCCCAAGTCACTGGTGTCCTACACCTTCTTCCATACAAAGCTTCATACGAACTCATCCCCAAGGATGCATGTTTTCCATTGTTATAAGCAAACTCTACCAAGTGTAAGTAATCTTCCCACTTGGTTGGTTTGTCCATCACGTACATGCGAAAAATAACTTCAAGCACCTGATTAACTCTCTCTGTCTGAGGATGGTATGCAGTGCTGAAATTTAGCTTTGTACCCAAATCTGCAAACAACCCCTTCCAAAAATTGGAAGTAAACTTAACATCTCTATCAGAGACTATTGCCTTCGACAATCCATGCAATTTGAATATCTCCTTCATGAAGATCTTTGCAATGTCATCAGTCTTATGTGTAGACTTAACCGGTATAAAATGTGCTTCCTTTGTCAACTTGTCCACCACAACCATGATGGAATCATGTTGTCTACAAGTCATCGGAAATCTTGTAATAAAATCCATGGAAATAAATTCCCATTTCCATTCTGGAACTGGCAAAGGCTGCAATAAACCTGCTGGATGTTGATGCTCAACCTTTACCTACTGACATTTCATACACCTGGAAATGTACTCAGCCATATCCCTTTTCATTCCTGGCCAAAAGTACTGCTTTCTAGCTGTAGCAATTGTCTCCTGATATCCTGGGTGACCAGAATACGGAGCTTGATGGATCTCATCCATAACAAATCTCCTCAAATCTGCTACATCTGGAATATAAATTCTACCTTTATAAGTAAGAAGTCCATCTTCTTCCAATTTATATCCCTCATACCTCTTCTCAAGACTTTGCTGCTGCTGCTTGTCTTTTACATGCTCATACAATTCATCTTCAGCAGCATGAATAACAATCTGCTACCTCAAATCTGAATGGCAAATACTAAGAGATGCCACATGCATTTCCTGCATCTTCCTGCTGAGTGCATCGGCTACCTTATTTTCCTTTCCCTTTATGTGCTTGATTTCAAAATCAAACTCACATAAAAATTATAGCCATCTTGCTTGCCTAGCATTCAGAGTAGGCTGATCAAACAAATACTTCAGTCCACAATGGTCTGTTCTGAGCTCAAATCTCCTACCCATCAAGTAATGTCTCCACATCTTGAGAACATGTACTATGGCTGCAAGCTCTAGATCATGAGTGGCATAGTTCTTCTCATGCTCCTTCAGCTTTCTTGACTCATAACATATCACATGATTGTCCTACATAAGGAATCCTCCAAGACCTTGTCCGCATGCATCAGTACACACCACAAAATCTTTCTCTGGATTTGCAACCTTCAATACTAGTGCACTGGTGAGAAGATCCTTCAACCACTGGAAACTTTCTTCACACCTCGATGTCCATTCGAACTTCATCCCCTTATTTTGCAAAGAAGTGATGGCATGTGCAACTTTGGAGAATCCCTCAATGAATCTCCTGTAGTATCCTGCAAGTCCCATAAAAGATCTTACATCTGTTACATTTCTTGGAGTAGGCCAATTCATAATGGCTTCAATCTTTTCAGGGTCTACAGATATACCCTCCTCTGAGATAATGTGACCCAAATACTGAATTCTATCTCTATAGAAGTCACACTTGCTCAATTTTGCATACAACTGATGCTCCCTAAGCAATTGCAATGTCAATCTCAAATGCTCTTCATGCTCTTCCTCATTCTTAGAATAAACAAGAATGTCATCAAGGAAAACAAGAACAAACGTGTCCAAATACCTGCTGAAGACGCTATTCATAAGGCACATAAATGTAGCTGGTGCATTTGTGAGACCAAATGGTACCACTACAAACTCATAATGCCCATACCTTGTCCTGAAGGCTATCTTATGAATGTCTTCATCATTGATTCTCACATGATGGTAACCAGACCTCAAGTCAATCTTGGAAAATACCTTTGCTCCTCTCATTTGATCAAAGAGGTCATCAATCCTAGGCAAAGGATATTTATTCTTCACGGTAACCTTGTTCAACTGTCTGTAATCAATACATAACCTGAGTGTACCATATTTCTTCTTTACAAACGGAACCAGTGCTCCCCAAGGAGACACACTTGGCTGGATATACTTCTTTTCCAACAACTCTTGCAGTTGCATCTTCAATTCTAGCATCTCCGTTGTACTCATCCTGTAGGGTGCCTTGGACACTGGTGCTACTCCTGGCACAAGTTCAATGGTGAAGTAAATGTCCCTCTTTGGAGGAAGCCCTGGAATATCATCAGGAAATACATCCCTAAATTCATGTAACACTTGATAGTCTTCCAACCTAGGAGTTTTATCTCCCATTTCCTCCAAAATCTGAGCTGCATACAACTGGAAACCCTTCCTACAGAACTTCTTTAACTGCATTACTGAAACCTTCCTTACTGAAATCACCTTTGGAATGCCTTTCACAACTACTAGATTCCCCTCTTCATTCATGCATTCGAAAGTCTTTTTGTAACAATCAAGCTTCACCCTGTGAGCTTCTAACCAATCCATTCCAATGAGCACATCATAGGAACCAAGTGGTAGAACATTCAGATCTACACAAGTGACCAATCCGTTCATGACCAATGACATTTCTCTACCACTTCACTGAACTTTCTCTTGGTTCTAGTGGCTAGCTGAACTAACCAAGACTTCCTATGCTTTATTTTCTTAAAAGCACAAATATCCACTACTCTAGGAGTAATGTAACTGTGTGTAGAACTAGGGTCAATCAAAATAGAAACAGATTGCTCAACAATCCTACCTGCTACTTCAACCACAGCTGACTGGTGATCTTCCTGGCGGTCCTCCAGTGCTGCATAAATCCTAGGGACTGCCCTTGCTACTTGACCACTGTTTCTGCTTCTCGAATGTTATAAGTTGGCCTTGCACTCTCATTCTCGAGTGGAAAATTCTTGCACATGTGGGGTTCTCCACATTTCCAACATCGAAGTGGTCCTTTGTCCTGTTGTGGATCCGTAGGCTTTTCTCCTGTCATTCCAACTGGATTACTCGCAGCTTGGGATGGCTGCTTTTGCTGATTCCTGAAGTTAGAAGGCTTGAAACCTTTATTTCTTTGGTCAAACTTCTCATTCTTCTTGTCCTTCCATGCCTTATGAAAATCAAGCTTACCTTTGCTTTGCTCATAGCAATACTTAGCCTTCCTTATTGCTTCTTCAAGAGTTCTAGGTTCATAAAACTCAATTCTATCTTTGTAAGATTGAGGTAATCCACTCAGAAAACACTGGACCTTCACTTTTTCATCTCTAATGTACCGGACATACCTCAACAGCTCCAAAAAATTATTTGCATATTCTTCCATGGTTCGCTGTCCCAATCTCAACTCATGGAACTCCTTAATCTTGTCATCATAATATCTATCAGAGAGGTATTTCTGCTTGAAATACTTCTTGAAATGCTTCCACTTGAGTCTCCTTTCACTGATCCTCTTTACTTGCTTGAAGTGTTCCCACCAAATGGATGCTCTTCCATTCAGATTGAATATGGAAACTCTTTCCTTCATGTTTCCTGAATAATCATGCACTTGAAAGTACTTCTTTATCCCAAGAAGCCAAGCTTCAGCCTATTGTCCAGTCTTTACCTCACCATCAAACGTAGGAGGATCATATTTCTTAAATTCATCCCGAGAGCGATCCCTATGGTGTCTCTTTCTTTTTATTTTATGAGAAGAAGAACTTGAATCCCCGCTAGATTCTTCAGAATTAGATGATCCACTAGAAGTCCTTCTCCTTCTCCTAATACTGCTCTTACTACCTTCTGGTCTTGCTGTACCTCGTCCAGAGTCTATCTTTCTATGTAAGTCTGTCAAACTCTGCAACATAGCAGCATCCAACTGATGCTGCTCTTCCTGGGATTTGATCAGGCTTCTCATGGTAGCTGCAACATCTGACAGTGTCTCTTGAAATCTCCTTCCATTAGACTCAATTTCATCATTTCTATTACGGACATTTTCTCCCATGGCATCTTCTACTCGCTCATAAGAATCCCAAGCATCATACCCATCATGGGTTCTCATAACTGAAACACCTCTGGATTTACCACACTGTTCTTCCCAGAGTACTGATTTTGGAAGTTATCTAAAGTTCTGCAAATGTGTTCGTAGCAAACTGTTAGATGCATAATATTAATATAAATCAAAATTACTTACCTTTTCTTCTGGAAATTCATAAAACAACAATTATGCTAAACACAGAATTTTCTCTATTTCATATTCATCCCTGTAATCCACTGAAAAACACTTGAAAATCCCCCTGAAAAATAGTCAAAATCTACTGGGGAAATCCCACGGAAAACTCAAATTTTCCCTTATGCAGAATCAGCTCTCATTTCCACTATTGATCCGATGTTTCGGTGGTCAAAACCACTAATTCCTCCGATGTTCATCGGCAGTCGGATCCACTAACTTCTTCTGCTGTATCGGAGTCAGAACAAGTAAATTCTTCCGACGTTCATCGGCTGTCAGAACAACTAAATTTTTCCGACGTGTCGGACCAATCCTCCTCTGGATTCCGATGTATTAGCAGACTGATCTTCTAAAGTTTTCCAACGTGTCAGCAGCCCAATGTTCTAAAACTTTCCGACGTCCTTATACTTAGAAAAATTTTCAACTTCTCTTTCTTCTTCCTCCTTCCGCGGCATCGGCAACCTCATCTTCTATTTTCTTCCGACGTATCGGCAGACTTCAAGAGATTCCCACCACAACTGCGGCTCTTCCTTCCACTATTCTCCATCGACAGTCAATACTTTCCGACAATTCCTATGCTTAGACAAATTTTCAACTTCCCTTTCATCGGTGATCGGATCCACTATGCTTCGGAAGGATAGTCTATTAGATAGCTACAACAGCGGATGTTCAATCCACTAACCATCACCGATGGCTAATGACCCTCGTATCGGCTCAACTTTATTCTTTACGGCGGTGAAGTAGTTCCTTCTGCAGCCACAACGGTGGAACATCATCTTCAATTTTCTTTCGATTGGCAGCACAACCTAATTGGCATCGGAAATATTGTTCTCGTCGGAAGTCTAGTGCTCTAGACTTCTGCAACGGTGGGTGTATGAACCACTAACTTCCGTCGATCCAAACAGCTAACCGTCGCTGATCACCAATGGCCTCAACACTTAGATGATTTTTGAAAATTTCTTCTTCTATCGACGAAAACATTCTCTATCTTTCGCGGACTTTGTCAGCTACATAATCCACTAACACCTTAGCATCGGCGATTGGAAGACTAAAGCATCGGCGGTTTAGTTCGTTCAATAGCCGCAATGACGGCTCATCATCTCTGATCTTCTTCCGACGGCCGCTGTTTTCATTACTTAGGAAAATTTTTAAACTTTCCTTCCTTACAGCGTCGGCGGTCGAAGGATTTTCTCGTCGGATGCTTAGTCCTTTAGCCGTCCGCAACGACAGACACTCGATCAACTATCTTCTTCCGATAGCCAACGTCCAACACTTAGGAAGTTTTTCGCGATTTTCTTCCAATGTCTCCGTCGGGCGTGCTTCTGCTTAACTCTTCCACTACATTGGAAGTTCGTTCCACTAATCTCTTTCGATGATCCGATAGTTCAAAAACTCATACGAATTTTCCAGTCATTCCCCGTTGGACATGTTTCCGCCTAGCTCTTCTGCTACAACGGAAGTCTTTCCCACTAAGGGTTCCGATGAACCAAAAGTTCAACACTTTGACAAATTTTTGAATTTTGAATTTTCCAGTCATAAACTAATTTCTGTCCCTGTATCTTCGTGGTCCATTCAGGCCCATGCTGCAACATGAGCTCTCATACCATGCTGTCATTTCCCCAACCCTCTAACCGGCGAAGAGGACGCGACCCCATGGCGTTAACCATCCAGGATAAGAGCCCCATGAACATGTGAAAACCATAAAATGCTAAAACAGAATGCTGAAATAAAACAATTTGAACTAAAACATGCATAGATGCCATTGTTTATCATACGCAGCGGAAACAACACACATTCATACACCATTCGTTCAACATGTTCACCATAATCATTAACAGAAATATGATTCCAGAAGTAAAATAACAAGATTACTTATCTTATCAAGAACTCATTCCACAACCAGCTACGTCGCTGCAACGTTCCACCCAACCATAGGCCAGCGTGCTCCTTAATCTCTCAGCAGCGTTGCCACCCCCGAGCTGGGCATGATCCTCCAAGGAATAAAGGAACTAGCAGGCTTACACATAGCCAAGGATACACAAAACATATCCAAGCCAACACAATTGCATTTATTAGGCCATCCGGGAGTTGGGAAAGGATAAATGCTAAGCTGGTGAGCTCATTGCAGAGCTAGGAACACCTACACCAGAACTAGCCTGACTTCTAAGACACCCACACACACCCAACACAAGGAATCGGTCCCTTCTCTGCTACACAGTCCCTCAGGCCCTGCATTCCCTTCCAGTACTATTTAGGGGTTGTGGAGAAGAAATCCAGCCCTCTAGCCCTATCTATGTGGTTTCCAGCCACCAGTTTTATCAAGCAAACCAAGCCCCCATCCTCTGAATACAGTCCGAAGACCAACCATTTCACGCATGCAATTAATCAGTTGTCACAGCTTAACAGGGAAAAATGATTCCTGGGTCATCCTTGGCCCTATCGTGGCCAAAACGACTCCCATCCAATACAACAGTCCCAAATGTATCAATGAACGTGGGAAAACAATAATCCCAAAACAATAAACAGTGAGCACAGCTCACAACAGGGGAAGCAACAGTCCCAAAATGTAATCAATGAACATTAGGAAAACAACAGTCCCAAAACATAATCAGTGAGCATAGCTCACAACATGGGGAAATGACTCCAAACAGTCTGTGCGTGAGGGAAAACTTGCACCAGACCCCCAAATGTAGAGAAAACCACAACAATCACAACAGACCTTGAGAAGAACAGCGACCACCATAACTCACAAGAAGAACCACAACTCCAATCTCGACATTTAAAACGACAGAAAATTAAACGACCATAACAGTCTGTGAGAAGAGCATACAACTGCAAATGGGAATGAAAGAGCACAGCTCCCAGTCCACTGTGTAGATGTTAACAATGCAGAACCCACCACGGAGCCCGTGAGGAAAGGATACGGCCTCACCACTCGCAGATCCGCAGGGGAAAAACGACGTGGGTAAAACCAGGATAGCTCCTGTGTGTGAGCAACAACAGCCAACGATCCCTACGTGAGGATGGACAAGAACTCTAGCTTATGCATGGATAAACAGAACAGTGGATAGACGCGAGTAGGGAGTGCATGAGCATTTTTGCACTGTCATGGAGGAAGAGCAGTAGTATGTCCGCACGAGTGATGGCAATGGTTTTCCTTGCCATTGTGAAGTCAACTATCGGTGGAGTGTGCGTGTAGGCATGGAATGACAGTCCTGCTACCCCACTCCCAAAATCAATAACTGCCTCAACCACCAGCAGAAATTCTTAATGGAGGTGTTTGGGTAAGACAAAGGAATATGACACATGGGTTTTTCCCTCATTGGCCAAGGTTTCACAATTTCCCCACCCTTATCCTTGTGAAAATCATGCCCCTTCTCAATTTAGTTGTTGCGATCGTAGCTGGCCGGGTTCATTAATTAAATATGCATATGTACATGATGACAAAGCTTAGTATCCATGCCGCATGCCCCGATATACCATCAGTGACAAATTTAAATCCGAAACATAGCATAACCAATCAATGGTGGGGCCTCGGCCTTGAGCTCCACACCATGATCATTTACAATATATACATCATATACATCTAATGCAACGGGGTCAAAACCAGGGTGTGACAGTTATGGATTTATAACACACTATGATAGGACCACATGCCAATTTCAATTGTTGTTTTCTCATTTAAATGGTCTAATCAAAGCCCAAATAGTGTTTTTTTATAGCAGTTGACATGGTTACAGCTCAAACTTGAGCTGCCCAATTCTTTTTTCTATTATTTTGTTTCATGCATCCTTGCTATTATGGCTCTCTCCATCATTCTAATATATGAGTTACAAATGGTTGATCCAAAGATGATCTTTTCAATCTGTGCAGAAATTACTCATCTCCTCTACTGACAGCATGTATTTCCTAGTTCTTGAATGAAATTGTTGTATACTCTTGCTATCATGATGTAGTGATTTCTAAAGGCTTAAATAAAAATAAAAATAATAATAATAATGGTGCCATTTCTTTTCTTCTTTTTTTCAGCCTTCAAAAATCACTACATTGTATCAGCAGAGAGAATTATCATCAAGGAGGTTGAGAAGCAACTCTGAGAGGAACCAAAAGACCTGTAATTAAAAAAAATTGTGCATCTTTTTTTTCCTGTGAGATTACATTCCCTAGAATTCAGTCTAAAGTATGGTTAATAGATTGATTGTCTATGTATTTCACCTATTTCATGTTCTCAACTAACTGAATCTACAAATGTTGTCTCAAATCACAAGAAACATGAATCCTAACTGGATATGCAAATGTACTATTATTTGATTATTTCCTTCTCGGGATGCCATTGTCCACATTTTATGGGAGGAAATTACTCATCCTGTACTAGATTTGGATCCTATGGGGATGGACTACCTACTGTTGGATTTGTGTACATTGCAAGCTACATAATGTGCTTTTGTTTTATGCATTGTTTCTTTAAATCTTAATTGCTATTTTTTTCTTTTGTATGGGTTTTAGTAACAATTGTTCTTGGTTTTATAAGTCCTTGACCGGGGTGAAAAGATAGAATTTTCGGTTGACAAAATAGAAAACCTTCGATTTCAGGTTTGATCTCAAATTAATGTAGCATTTTCATGGGATGGAAACATTCCAATATATATGTGTGTGTGTACTGTGAATTAAACCTTCTTTCAGTTTTCCATTTAAAAAAAACATTGGTAGGCAATTTTGTATTTCCAAAGTTTGTTTTAATAAGTTTTATGTGGTGTAGTATTTAAGAATATTCTTTGATTTGTTAAGCTAAAAGCATTTTTTGCAATTTCTTGCACAGGCTCAAGATTTCCAGAAGCAGGGAACATAACTTCGCTGAAAAAGGTGGTATCAGAACATGAAAGTCAAGCTGGTCGTTATCGAAATTGTCTTTGTATTGGTTCTTATAATCTGGCTCTCAGTTTTCCATGGATTTAAGTGCGGAAATTAGTCTTGGTTCCTTGGCAATCCTTTTTAGATACAATCCATTGAAAGCATTTATATTAATTTTTTGGTAGCCTAGCTTATAATAGATGCAGGGTTTCTCTTTGAAAAGGGTATTTTATGTGTTGTGTCTGAGTAATATATTTCATTCACTTAGACACTGTCATCATTAGATAATGATTATTTGTTTCTTTCCTTGATGAAGGACAATGCCTTGACTCTTCACAGTTGAGGGTAGAGGAACTGCCCATCAGCCATTCTATCAATGTCTTTTATAAATATGAATCCTTGTTTTTTATTTTTCACTTTTAACATCCATATACCATCGATTAGCAGTAGTGGTTCGTCAATGCTGGATTTTTTTGTTGTTGTTAAAATCCATTTTTTTTGCTCCTGTTATTTGTTCCCAAGGAGCATGTTTTTTGGTTTCTGTTTCATTTATTGCTTCTTATGGCCAAGTTTAGAGTGCAAGGATTAAATTTGGCTCCCATCAATATTTTTTTTACTTATTACTTATTTGCGAAATTAAATTGCCATTTAATTCTATGGCACAAACAATAAGAGTTATGGGAGCTTGTGATCTGTAACGCATCAAAGAGTAACCTTGTTCGAGTTGCTAAATTGGATGGATCATGAAAAATGGATTTATGGGAAAAATTTGAATGGGAGTTTTACAAGCACCATGGGGTTAAAGTTCTCATCATGTGAGATCTAATTTGGTCTCAGTAATTCTTGAAGTCAATATGGCATCCCTATTGAATTTTACAAAAAATGTTGAATGCAACTGGTTTAGACTATTTAAAAATGGTCTAGGGAATCATTAGAGCAAGAAAAATCGGAGAGTTGATTAATGTGGGTTTGGTGAAGCTCATTCCAAGGGTTCCAAAAGGGAAATGGTTAGAGGTTACTGGCCTATTATTCTCTTTAATGTTTCTTACAAATTTGCAAAGGTTTTAGTTGGTTTAATCAAATTGCTTGTTTTGATAGTAGTTTGACCATAGCAAACAAGTTTTATAATAGCAAGATTAATTTTTGAAAACCTCATCATGACTTTGGAGAACATTAATTGGGTTCCTGAATATGGGTGAAAGACACTTTTTTTGAAGATATTTTTGATAAGGTGTTTGGTAGGATGGAATGGTATTTCATTCTAGATATGTTCAACTAGTTAGGCTTTGGGTTTCATCAGGACCATGTCAACTCCTTTCATATAGGCTTCAATTAGTGTTAGTATGAATAGATCTCTCTTTGAGTCCATCCATCTCCAAAGATCTATTTTTCAGGGATGTCCCTTAGCCCCTTGGATGTGATCACTAAAAATGCTCGTACATATTTTTGTAGCAACAACTAGAATGTAAGTTTAAATTAAAGGAATTTCCTTGTTAGGAGGTTTGTGTAGAACCAAATATAAGTAATTAGTTAATTTATTATTTCGCTAGCATTGTTATCATCAATATTGTTTTTTACACTTATCATTATTATTACTTATGAGTATTTTCTAAGACCACTTATTTATTTTCATCACCAATTATAGGATTAATATAGGCCATTACATACCCCACCCTCTTCAAGGAACTTCATCCTAAAGTTAATTTTGATTATGTCACTTATGTGGTTTTACTAGCATTGCATTCATGATAAAAACCTATATTAATGTGTAACTCAATTCAACATAGGTGATATACCTAAAATATTAAGAATTGAATCGACTTACAATCCATGTGAAGGAATATTTGTTGATATTTATTCCTCACTCTTGACAATTGCAACCAATTTGTGGGGGGCTATTATCCTCCCAACTAATCTCTTAGTGAAACATTTGAGAGCTCACGAGTACTCAATCAATCACTATGCTAGCGTCTAGTTTCATTTACTCATAAGCCCAAGCTTCAAGATTTTTTTAAGACCAAAGTTTACTCTCAACCCAAGGATATATTCACCATCTCTTCAATATTACTTGTAGTTATTCTTCATATCCATCCATGAAAAACCCTCATGCATAGATTCCACTTGTAATCAAATAATTACTCTTATATTTAATCATGTTTCTCTTACATAGTTTTTTCCCCTTTATTTCATTTTGACAAAAAAAAATTCATTTTTTATATAATGAATTAGATAGTTTTTTCCCCTTTATTTCATTTTGACAAAAAAAAAAAATTCATTTTTTATATAATGAATTAGTTAATTTATTATTTCACTAGCATTGTTGTCATCAATATTATTTTTTACCCTTATCGTTATTATTACTTACGAGTATTTTCTAATACCACTTATTTATTTCCATCACCAAGTATAGGATTAATATAGGGCATTACATACCCAACTCTCTTCAAGGAAGTTCGTCCTAAAGTTAACTTTGATTATGTCACTTATGTGGTTTTACTTTTACATTCTTCTTCCACATATCCTTTTGCCACAACTAATGTAAGAGCCACCCGCATGATCACAATAAGAATCAAAAGTCCACATCATGATTTCGGGGAAGTGCAAGCATAACTCTAGTCATATTTTTGACTTTCGACATTAGGCTTAAATCATATTAACTTAACCAAGAACCAAGGCCTCATTTATCCATTGCATTTGGTTTGGTACACTACCACATGTACCCTTGGCATATCAAAAGGAAAATTTAAACCTCTTGTTCAACACCTACTAGGTATTTTTCCTTGGACATCAAAGTCTAATAAAAAAACTCCATAGGAAAATACAACACCAACCCTTCTTCTAGACTTTGACATCAAACCTCCCTTATCAAAACTCTAGTATTTTCAATATGGTACTATATACATCAATCATCATATAAGGAAAATAATCACTAGCATAATTATTCATTGAGTTTGTCTCTAGCCTGAAAGGTATTACTTGTAAATATTCTCCTTTGTAGGTATGGGATTAAATGAGATTATTGAATGAACCGACTCTCTCGATCCATTGTTGGATTCTGTCAATTATCACCTCACAACATTCAAGCAATGCATTAGTTTTAATCAATGCATCATGCCATATAAAATGATCCATATGCTAACTGTCGCATGTCATCATGAGATGCCAACATCATTTTCATCACAATCTTAAAAAGCAAGGTAGGTGCCCCATGCTCATGCATGCCATCATAAAAACATCTCATCATAAATGAACTGTATGTAATTACAACATGTTATTGTATCATGAAATATCATCATGAGGGATATCACTGCATCACATCTTTTCAAAGATATAACATGCCATAAAAATTACATTAATATAATACATGATAAATACAAGAGGTTCACTTCAAGGAACATAGCTTCATGAATATGATAATCATATGAACACATAACATATGTAGTGAAATAAAACATCATAAACATTACGATTCATGAGCAAAATCAAAATCACTACTATGCATGAATATATAAGCAATGATTACCATATGTCCCATTTAAATGCAAGAAAGGTAATCAAAACATCCATCTAGTACATGAATCTTCTTTTGTTAAGTTTGATCATTTGAACCCTATAAAATGACATTATGAAACACCTTCATGAATAGTGTGGAATCACATACTAACTACAAAATGACATGATATCTTATAACGTTGTCCAATTTTTCTAATGACCTACATCATCAACCTAAATAATTTAACTTGAATTAGGAAATATAAGGCATCTAATTTCTAATAGACCATTATCTTGGTTTAGGTATTATGAGGATTCACATCATGTCCACTATTTGAGGAATTTTTTGTTAATTACAACAATTCGCTACAGGGATACTTGCTATAGGAATTTTCTCAATATGATGAGTTATGCTTTCTTTATTATTGTTAATTTATTACCAGTTAACAAGGAAACCATTCTATTTCCATATGATTATTCCATGACGATTTGTCTTCAATTTTTCCATCATGTTACTCTATCTTGATTGTTCCATATCCCCACATGCCTAAATCATGTTCCCTTGACATCCTTGGTTTTGAATGGATAGCAAGTGTCTTTTTTAAAGTTTCTTTTCCTCATATCTTACATGATTAATCGATGTCTTCACTTATTTAACTTACACATGCCGCATTAGCATATTTAAGTGTTTGTATAGAACTAACACATGACATGCTTCCCTTAATGTCACATAGTTAGGGTATTAGGTCAATAATATCAGGCCTAATAAAAAAATTAAGATACATCTTGATTCTTACCCTACATACACCTGTCTATGACAATAATTTTTTTATCTAAATTATTTGCTCCATCATGCACTAAGCAGTGTATCAAGGTGTGTCATCATCCCTCTAAACCAACAAAGTAAATCTTCATCCCTTAACAAGGATATTTGTATTCGATCATGGGGATTTTGGTTGCATCATAGGTCCTTATTTTCACAACTAAATAAATTTGGGTCTTAACATCAATGACAAAAGGAATCTCTAGATTTAGGATAAACACTTTTTCAATGGTTCTCAAGAAATGCTACACCATTGATGCCTTAGACCTAAGTGATACCTAATTATAAATAATATACTAAACACCTTTAATGTCATGTTTAAGTACTAGATTACATCTTGTCTAGTAGACAATAACCATCAAGAACAAGATCTTTGAGCTTAAATATTTTGAGAACACAAAATTATTTCCCACTTATATCCAATTTATGACAAGAAAAGCGAGATGTATACTAACTTGAATCGAATATATTATACCCCACCATTTGCTACAACAATCTATAAGGTATTCCCAAAAGCACCGGTTGTTCAAATTCAGGAACCATGCACATCCACAATATGTGGTTGAGTAATTGTAGTATGGGTGAAGTAATGTGCATCCACAATATACATCGAAAGAAGCAAGGTGCATTGTAGAATTCATGTGGGGTCACAAGAGGGGTATCATGTCAATATACTAGGTAGATATATAAAGGGGTATAAAAAGTGTAAATGAAAAAATGGATACATACAATATATCGTGAAAATAGGGGTTTTTTTAATTTGGGAAGGCATATTGAGAGGGGGTTAAAAAAAATGATTTTGAGAGGTATTTTACAATATTTATTGAAATTAGGGGTATTGTTTCATATGCCATGAAAAAATGTGCTATGGAATGGTTTCACTAAGTGAAGACCCCATTGTTCTTCTTCAATCAAAGTTCCCCCCCATTCAGGGGAAGATTCAATGGTCAACACCTATGTGTTTCCTTCTATTATCGTGGCTCTAACATCCTCGGCTTCAGCTGTCGTAGCATCCAATGTTGCTCTAGATTTAGGCTCTACTGTCAAAGCT
>LPNX010069990.1:654213-682882 GCA_001517045.1 Pseudotsuga menziesii | reverse complement strand
CCCCCCCCCCCTGTAACTAAATTGGAGGGACTCCAGTCCTCCTGTTTCTCCTCATCTCCCCCCAACTATACATTGACATGCTCCTCTTGGATTTGAACAACCCCCAAGAGTACAGGTACTTATACTTCAGTCTCTATTGGAATGCCGGGAAAAAGGGCAGGTTCCTGGTTTATTTGAATTTGACCTGTGAATTTGAACTTCATAGGTGATATGGTTTTTGAGGAATAATGCTACTTGATCCCATGGCCGAGGCAGTGATTGTAATGCTATCCCTTTCCTTGACTGACGAATTTGTTTTCCCTCTATCAGAAAATCCTGTACTGCAGAAGCATTGGGGGTTCTTCAACCAAACCAGACTCTTCCCACCTAAGGAAGGACGGTGACTTCAACCACTATTGCTTCAAATACTTCTATACGTAACCCCCTAACCTCTGAGTGGGTTTCTATAATATTTAAGGCAAATTGTAGAGAGTTCTCTCGATGAAACCCATTCATGCATTGGAAGAAGTTAGTCCAGCCCGCAGCTTCAAAAATGGTGAAAACCTCAGCATTTCTTCTCAGTTCTCACGTATTTGGGGGTTCGTGTCGAGCTGGGATACCCATGTTTGTTTGACTTTGGAATTAGTTATCAGTCCCACAGATTGGAGGTCCCAATAATGTAGGTTACAGCACAGAGTATGCATGAATAGCTAAGAGTGGAGTTGGGTAAATTCAGAAAGTTAAGAGCATGGAAATGTTTTTAAATTTATCCCAAATTAGGAAAGGTGGCAGTTATCAGATAAGCTTAAATGGACATTAAGTCATATGAGCGGAAAGTTAACGGTATGCAGGTGTAATAATGGGCACAAAAAGGAAGGCATGATTAATGCTGTCAAATCTAGTTAACACTTAATCAAGTAAATAATCAGAACCATACCTTCGTAAATATGCGATGAACGGTGACCTTTGAGGATAGTAAAGAGTGTGAAGTGTAGCCATTTAAATTTGATCATTGTTGCAGGCGTGCTGTAATGATTTTTTTCTCCCAACGGACCAAAACCATCTTGTCAATCCTCCCAGAAACATAATGAATGCTGTGAGATAATTCGGAATTGCCAGCAGCAGGAATCCTGGCCAGATCTAGAGGAGTCGCGGACCAAAATTGTAAAGAGTTCTTCCAATATTGGGGGAGTTGCAGCCATGAGCCATAGAAAAATCAACCAGTTTGGTGGAGTCGTAGCCGTGAATCATAGAAAAATCAACCAGTTTTGGTGGAGTTGCAACCACCGGAAAAGATACAAATGGGCAAGAGTAAAACAGAGTCACGGCTACCAGAAAAGGTAAAAAACGTTCAAAATGGAAAAGGAGTCACAGCTACCAAAAAAGGTAAAAATGTTCAAAATTGAAATGAATTCGCAGGTCAGAAAAAGGTATTAGGTTACGATGTTGCAGCTGCAGATAATCAGAAAAATAGGCAAGGATTTACAGTGTTGCAGCTAAGCGGAACGGGAAAAAGGTCGTTATTTTACGGTGTTGCAGCTGCGCGGAACGGGAAAAAGGTCATAAGTTAACGGTGTTGCAGCTGCGTGGAATGGGAAAAAGGTCATTATTTTACGGTGTTGCAACTGTACAGAATGGGAAAAAGGGCGTTATTCTACGGTGTTGCAGCTACGTGGAACGGGGAAAAGGGAATTATTTTATGGTGTTGCAACTACGCCTAATGAGAAAAAGGGCGTTATTTTATGTGTTGGAGCTACAGGTAAACAGAAAAATAGGCAATTTTTATAAGAGTCGCAGCTATGACTGACTGTTCACTGTTTATTTTACGGAGTTTTCTTTTGAAGCAGGAAGCTACAAAAGGACGCCCCTAGTCATTAGGCTCAATCATGACTATTGCTCCTTAGGTACATCCCTGCACATTTTCTTTAAAAAAAAATAGATCAAGTGCAAAGGAAAAATAAAAATAAAAAAATAATAGCAAAAATATCAATTTATTTATGTACAAAAATTTAAGTAGGAATCACAACGATTGTCTAAAGATTGACAAGGGAAAAGAAATATTCTTGCCCTTGTTCTAACTGGTATTCCCGATCAGCTGCAATCTATGAAGTAAATGTGTCCTTAGAAATGTCCTTATGGTACAGCCACAGCCTATGACCATTAGCAAATAATGGTGCACAATTCTCATCAATGGTAACCAGGTGGACTATACCATTATCAAATACTCTATCTACCAGGTATGGTCCCAACCATCTTATGCGTAACTTAACCTTGAAGTGCCTTTTGAATCTTGAATCATATAATAATGCCCAGTCTCCTTCGTAGAAGACTTTCTTTTTGATGAATCAATCGTGCCAATTGGACCTTTGTTGCTGAATTAATACTATCTTATCCATAGCAACTAAACGTTTCTCATCAAGTTCATTCAATTGATTCAATCTACTCCTTTGGGCTTCAGTCACATCTAAGTTTACCTCCATAGCTGTCTTCAAGGTCTTGATTTCGAATTCAATGGGGAAGACAACACTTCTTCCATACACCAAGTCATAAGGAGAGAAACATGTAGTATTGTGCCAAGTAGTACGATATACCCACAATGCTTCCGAGAGTCTATCAGCCCAATCTCTACAATGGCTCCTGACTATTTTGGTAAGGATGGCTTCAATAACTTTGTTAGTACTTTCCACCTGGCCATTGGCCTGGGGATGGTGTGGTGAAGCTATCCAGTGCTGAATATGGTACTTCTGTAGAAAAGCTTCAAATTGAGGCGACACAAACTGAGGTCCTCCATCTGTAACCACTTCCTTGGGTACTCCAAAATGGGTAAAAATTTCACCATACAGGAAATCGATTACAGCCTGGTCATTGGCTTTCACCACAACCACAGCTTCTACCCATTTCGTCATGTAGTCAGTACAAACCAAGATGTAGGATTTCTACCTGGAATGAGGGTTGATAGGGCCAATAAAATCTAAGGCCCATCTGTCAAAAGGTTCAATCACCAATTGTGGTTGAAGAGGCATTTGATCCAATCTGTTAGGTTGGCCCATCCTCTAGAAGTTGTCACAAGACTCAACATATTTTTTTGCATCCCTAAAAAGTGTCGACCAATAGTAGCCCATTCTCAGCACCTTATGACCTATCCTCCTATCTGCAAAATTTCCCCCAAAAGGCTCATCATGGCAGGCCTTCAGAATATGGAATATTTCATCTTCTCTTACACATCTTCTGATCTCAAGATCAGGGCCTGTGTAGAAGAGATGACCACCTATCCAACAATACTTGGCACTTTGTTGAATGATTTTCCTCTTTTCTCTTTTTGACAAATGTGCAGGAAGCTTCCCTGCAGCCAAGTAGTTAGCGACATCTACATACCAAGGGGAATGAGCTGAAAATGCAAATAAGTGTTCATCTCGAAAAGAGTCCTCAATAGGCAGATTATCATCACTGTTAGTAAAACGAGATAAGAAATCAGCGACAACATTTCTTTTCCAGGTCTGTCTATAATAGTGATATCAAATTCCTGTAATAATAACATCCATCTAGTTACCCGAGCATTTGTAATAGGTTTATTCATTAGATACTTGATGGCTGAGTGGTCCGTGTGCAAAGAGGTAGGATATCCAGTGATGTAATGTCTAAATTTGTTAATGGAGTAAACAATGGCTAAAATATCCTTCTCAGTAACAGTATAATTAATTTTGGCAGGGGCTAAGTTTTTGCTAATATAATAAATTGCATAAGGTGCTTAACCATCATGCTGTCCTAAAACTGCTCCAATGGTAGTATCAGAGGCATCTGAAGAAATGTGGAAAGGCAAGGCCCAATTGGGTCCCCTTAGGATGGGAGTTGTACATAGCTTCTCCTTAAGTTTAACAAACGTTTTTTGGCATTCCTCATTCCAAATAAATTGCACATCCTTCATTAATAATGAAAATGTTGATGTAATTGTAACTTTGGAATGTATTCGCTTGTATTTATTATGTATTGTACCCCGATGTTTATTCTGAGAAGTGTTTGTAATGTAATTGAGTCATGTAATGCCTCGATGTTTTGATCAGGAGTTTCCATAATGTAAACAATTCATGTCAATTCAATGTGGGTAACCCTCCTATTGTTCAAGGGTTAAAGTCCCCACAGTTCCAAGGCCCTAGGGTTGTTAGACTCACCTAGTGAAGTCGTCCCTAGCGAGTATGATTGTCAAGTCGAGAATTAGTATAAATAGAGAGTGAGTCTCTCTATTTATCACACACTCACTCACACTCAGTTGCAGCACATAGCTGAGGGAGAAGAAGTTTCTGGGGATAGAAAGAAAGAGGCTACTACTGTCAGGAGATCATCTTACCGTTTTGGGTTTTACTTTTGGTGATAATTCTATCTCTGAGGAAGTTGCAGTGTTTTCTCCATTTATGGTTTCCCCAAGGAAAAACATTGTGTTCATTGTCTCCTGTGTTTGATTGTTGTGCTTGTTATTCTCTCAGTTAAATATCCTAATATAATGCTAGCTTAATGTTAAAAATCTAACATGTTATCAGAGCTAACCTGAGAATAAGATACTGTGCAGCTACGGGAACTAGGGATTCCTACTTTTTGGATCTCTCTCCACATATTTTGAGCAAAATAAGGTTGGGATAACTCTCCTCCCTAGGACGCATCTTTCTGTCGAAGCAGAATCTGATTCTGAGATTTTCAGTTTTGGACCCGACACTACTGCCAGAAATTAGGGCTTTCCATAGAAGTGGAATTTTTGAGTGAGCCCAGGCCTGGATTGATCTCCTCCTCAAAATCAAAGTTTAGAGATCAATATCAAAGCATTTGGTTGGATAGAATTCTGGGAAAGTCAAACCCTAATCTGCTCCTGAACCAACACTACAGAAATTCAGCTCTAAATCCAGATCCGACATCTTGACCTGGTAAGATCTAAATCTTTTGTATTTCCATTCAAGGTTCTCAGTTAAGATGTCTCATCATACTAATATTGATGAAAAGCTTGAGGGAGCTAATAACTTTCGATCCTGGAAGTATAGGATTTCCCTGGTCCTGGAAGAAAATGAGTTGGATTCCTACATCAATGAGGAGGTTTCAGTTCTAGAGGAAGATGAGGCTAAGGCCTTACATAAGAATAATTTGGTTATGGAAAAGACGATTATTGCTTATTCAATCAAGGATTACCTCATACCACGGGTGTCCTCCCTCAATAAACCTAAAGTTATGTTTGATTCCCTAACCAAATTGTGTGAAGGGAAGAACATAAACCGAAAGATGACTCTAAGGAACTAGTTGAAGAATGTAAAGATCCAGAATGAGGAGACCATCTAGTCATACTTCACAAGGGTCTCCCAGATCAAAGAAAAACTTGAAGCAGTAGATGAAGAAGTGGAGAATGCAGAAATTGTGATGGCAACCTTGAATGGTCTCCCTAGGTCATGGGATTCTTTCATCCAAGGAATCTGTGCTAGGAAGAAGCTAATCAAGTTCAGTAGACTGTGGGAAGAATGTTCACAAGAAGAAGCTCAAATAGAAACTCGAGAATAAAAGATGGGAAGTGAAGATGAATCTCTCACGGTACACTCCAAGAAAGGTAGAAGGAAAAATCACCATCACCAAGGTAAGCATTCTCATCAGAAAAATAATTTTGTAAGAAAGGATCCATCCAAAGTCAGATGTTATACATGTGATGAAAGAGGACACGTTGCTAAGATTTGTCCCATGAATAAGAGTGGATCCAAGAAGAAGAAGAACTCCAAAAGAAGACATCATGCTCACACTGCTGAGGATGATGATCCTCCCAGGAAGAAAGTAAAACAAGAAAGTGAAGACTCTTCAAGTGATGAAGAATATGTTCTAATCTCCTCTCTCACAGGAACTGTCACTCATGGAAGAAAATATTGGCTTATTGACAGTGGGGCTTCCAAATACATGACAGGATTCAAGGAATATTTTGAGAAACTATCTGAACATAATTCATCCCATAAGATAAAACTTGGGGATGACTACAATATCCCATAAAAGGTAGTTGTGAATCCTCCTACAAGCTAGATTCTGGAAAGTCTATGAAAATGAAGGATGTCTTGTTTGTACCAGGACTAAAGAAGAATATTCTTTCCATATCAGCACTGGATGCAAAAGGCATGAGGGTTTCATTTGTAGATGGCCAAGTCCTCATGTGGCCAAGAGGAAAGACTATAGATAATGCAATAGTAATTGGAGAACAAGAAGGAGGATTATACAAATTGAAGGGCCATCTAGAACAAGCTTTGGTCCATGACACAGTAGAGCCAAATGAACTTTGGCATAGAAGGCTTGCACATGTGCACTACAAAGCACTACCACTTACAAGAAAAGTTGTTGAAGGTCTTCCAGAAATTCAAGCAAAACATGAAGGAATATGCAAAGGATGTGCGAAAGGAATGAACACAAAGAAGAAATTTCCAAGTAGCGAAAGAAAATAAAAAGGAATCTTGGAAATCATTCACTCCGATGTATGCGGTCCAATGTCACCTAGTTCTTTAAGTGGGTATGTATACTAAGTTTATTTTATTGATGATTATTCTAGGAAGATATGGATATACTTTATGAAGAACAAAGATGAAGTTTTTAGCAAGTTCAAGGAATTCAAAACCTTGATCGAGAACCACACAGAAAAGAAGATTAAGACCTTTCGATCAGATAATGGCAGAGAATTCACATCAAATGAATTCAAAGAGTTATGCAAAGATTCAGGGATTAGGAGGGAGTTATCCACTCCATATAACCCACAATAGAATGGGGTTGCAGAAAGGAATAATAGACCTATCATGGAAGCTGCAAGATCAATGCTTCATGATCAAGATCTTCCCATGCATCTATGGGAAGAAGCTACCAGAACAGCGGTGTATGTACAAAACTATAATCCACACAGAGTACTCGAGAAAAAGACACCTGAAGAAGTCTTTTCTATGAAGAAACCAGAAGTCAACCATCTCAGAATATTTGGCTGTCCAGTGTACATACACATTCTTAAAGAAAAGAGGACAAAGTTAGATCCTTCAGGAAAGAAGGGTATATTTGTGGGATACTCTAAAAGATCGAAGGCTTACAAAATATACTTCCCATGATTCAAGAAGATTGACATCAGCAGGGATGCAACATTTGATGAAGACTCAGCTTACAATAAATCCAGAAAGAGACATGAAGAAATAGAAGCACCCAGAATTAATGACACAACCATAAATGAAGAAACTCAAGAAGAAGATTGAGAATTTGAAGAACCTCAAGAACCTGTAGATCCACCTCACGAGAGGAAACCTACTTGGGTACGAGAAGCTATCCAAGGTGCAGAAGGATATGGGGCTCCATAAGATAATTATAGAGAAAGAAAGAGGACTAGGTCCTGCTCCGGGTATGTAGCTTTACTATGTGACTTTATCAATAAAGAACCTTCCAACTATGAGGAAGCTGCAGAAAAGAAAGAATGGAAGGATGCTATGATCGAAGAGTATCAATCAATCATGAAGAATGATGTTTGGGATGTTGTCCCAAGACCAGAAGGGAAGTCTGTTGTAACTTCCAAATGGATCTACAAGATCAAGCATGCTACAAATGGAAGCATAGAGAAATATAAATCAAGATTCATGGCTCGTGGCTTCTCACAGAAACAATGAATAGATTATGAAAAAACCTTTGCACCTATATCCATATACACTTCCATCAGATCAGTGCTTTCTTTGGTTGCAGTAATGAAATGGAAGATACACCAAATGGATGTTAAGACTGCTTTCTTGAATGGTGTATTGGAAGAGGAAGTGTATGTAGAGCAGCCACTCGGTTTTGAGACACATGACAGGGAGTCTCATGTGTGTAGATTGAAGAAAGCCATGCACGGTTTGAAACAAGAACCCAGGACATGGTACGGTAGAATTGACTAATTTCTATCCAGTTTGGGCTTTACCAAGAGTAAAGAAGATTCCAACCTTTACTACAAGGTTGAAGATGGCAACCCAGTGATGCTACTACTATATGTAGATGAGCTATTTGTAATAGGTATGGATGGATTGATTGCTGATATGAAGAGGAATCTTGCTGATAAGTTCGAAATGAAGGACTTGGGTATGATGCACTATTTTCTAGGCATGGAGGTGTGGAAGAATGTAGATCGAATATCCCTCAAAAAAGGGAAGTATGCAATAGAGATCCTGAAGAGGTTCAGGATGATGGACTGCAAGGCCATGACCACACCTATGGCATTGAACCTGAAGCTATTGAGTCATGCTTCATCAAAAGCAGTTGATGATATGATGTATCATCAGATGATTGGGATCTTGATGTACCTAATGAACATGAGACCAGATATTTTCTTTTCTATGAACCCCTTGAGCTAGTTCCTGACAGATCTGAGACATTTTCACTTGATTGCTACAAAGCATATTCTAAGGTACCTGAGGGGTACAGCAGATTATGGGCTCAAGTATGAGGCAAATCAGAAGATTAACCTGGAGGGTTATGTTGATTCAGATTGGGTAGGTAGTGCCATCGATAGGAAGAGCACCTCAAGGTGTTACTTCAGTATGGGATCAGGTGTGATCTCTTGCTTTAGAAGGAAGCAATCCTATGGGGAACTGAGTACAGCTGAAGTAGAGTATGTCACAGCTTGTTCAGCTAGTTGTGAGGCAGTATGGCTGAGGAAGCTACTATCTGATTTATTTGATCTCGAGTTGAATGCTACTTGTAAACATTGCGACAAATAGAGTTGTGTGAAGTTTTCGGAGAACCCGGTGTTCCATGACAAGTCAAAGCATATCGATATCAAGTATCACTATATCAGGGATATGGTGTAAAGGGGAGTAGTGAAGCTCCAATATGTTGCGATGGACAAACACATAGTTGATGTGTTAACAAAGCCATTGGCTAGAGTGAAGTTTGAGTACTTCAGGGAGAAGCTTGGTGTTGTCCAGATCAAGGTTCCCTCCAAAGGGAAGTGATGTGAGTGCAGATCCATTCTGAGGTGATTGTAGGATAGGTTCCTACAGTGATCAGATGTAAGTATAGAGCCATTCTGAGGCGATTGTAGGATTGGTTCCTACAGTGATCAGATGTAAGTCCAAAGCCATTCTGAGGTGATTGTAGGATTGGTTCCTACAATGATCAGATGTAAGTGCAGATCCATTCTGAGGTGATTGTAGGATTGGTCCCTACAATGATCAGATGTAAGTGCAGAGCCTTTCGACATGGAGGATTGGTTCCTCGCATGGTCGAATGTAAGTGCCGAGACTTTCTGACATTGGTTTTCAGATGTGAGTGTTGGGCCTTTCTAACAGGGTTGTGGGATGTGTTCCCACATGGCCAGATGTGAGTGTTGGGTGTGCCTTTCTGATATGATTATAGAATTGGTTCCTACATGATCAAATATAAGTGCTAGGTGGGCCATTCTAACTTAGGGTCAAATATAAGTGCTAGAAAAGACCTACATGGAAGCTAGGCCTACAACCAGCATGAAAAAGGGTTGGCTGTGTAGAACTTCCTATGATGAGAAGAATCAAGAGATAGCACCCGTGATGATGATCCAGCAGAGATGTTCCAGAACCAGAGATGATCCAGATCAACGTGATGATCCATATCCAGTGATGATGATCCAGATCCAGTGATGATCCAGATCCAGTGATGATCCAGATCTAGTGATGATGATCCAAATCCAAATGAAGATGATGAAGATGATGAATATGACTTGAATATGATGACTCGATGATGATTCAGATGATACAGAGAAGAAGACTTGTGTTGATAAATTGTGTCAAGAGAATACCTTCCTAGTTAAGAGGGAGTGTTGATGTAATTGTAACTTCGTAATGTATTCACTTGTATTTGTTATGTATTGTACCCCAATGTTTATTCCAAGAAGTGTTTGTAATGTAATTGAGTCATGTAAGGCCCCGATGTTTCGATTGGGAGTTTCCATAATGTAAACAACTTATGTCAAGTCAATTTCGGTAACCCTCCTATTGTTCAAGGGTTAAAGTCCCCATAGTTCCGGGGCCCTAGGGTTGTTAGACTCACCTAGTGAAGTCGGCCCTAGGGAATCATTGTCAAGTCAAGAATTAGTATAAATATAGAGTGAGTCTCTCTCTTTATCAGACACTCAATCACACTCAGTTGTAGAGCATAGCTGGATTTTACTTTTGGTGCTGATTCTATCTCTGAGGAAGTTGCAGGGTTTTCTCCATTTATGGTTTCCCCGAGGAAAAACACTGTGTTCATCATCTCTTGTGTTTGATTGTTGTGCTTGTTATTCGCTCAGTTAAAGATCCTAAAATAATGCTAGCTTAATGTTAAAAATCTAACAGAAAACAAAGGAGAGGCAAGTTTGGAAAATTTTTCTATAAATCTTCTATAATAACCAGCATGCCTTAAGAAACTACGCACATCTTTCTAAGGTTCCAGGAGTAGGTATATTTTTTATTACCCTGATTTTAGAGGGGTCTACCTGGATGCCATCATCAAAGATAAAATTCCCCAACACTACCCCTTCACTCATCATCATGTGACACTTTTCAGTGCTCAAAGATAGTTGGGTCTGCTCGCAGTGTGTTAAAAGACTTTCACATAAGACTTTCTTTTTGATGAAAGAGTCGTGCCAATTGGACATATGTTGCTAACTTAATACTATTTGATCCATAGTAGATAAATGTTTCTCATCAAGTTCATTCAATTGATTCAATCTACTCCTTTGGGCTTCAGTAACATCTAAGTTTACCTCCATAGCTATCTTCAAGGTCTTGATTTTGAATTAAATGGGGAAGACGACACTTTTTCCATACACCAATTCATAAGGAGAGAAACCTATAGTATTGCGCCAAGTAGTATGATATGCCCACAATGCTTTCGTGAGTCTTTCAGCCCAGTCTCTACGATGGTTCCTGACTGTTTTGGTAAGGATGGCTTCGATAACTTTGTTAGTGCTTTCCACCTGGCCATTGGCCTGGGGATGGTATAGTGAAGCTATTTGATGATGAATATGGTACTTACGTAGCAAAGCTTCAAATTGATGTGACACAAACTAAGGTCCTCCATCTATAACCACTTCCTTGGGTACTCCAAAACAGGTAAATATTTCACCATACAAGAAATCGATTACATCCTGGTCATTGGATTTCACCATAGCCACAGCTTCTACCCATTTCGTCATGTAGTCGATACAAACCAAGATGTAGAATTTTTGCCTAGAATGTGGGTTGATAAGGCCAACAAAATCTAAGGCCCATCTATCAAAAGGTTCAACCACCAATTGTGGTTGAAGAGGCATTTGATCCAATCTGTTAGGTTGACCCATCCTCTGGAAGCTGTCACAAGACTTAACATATTTTTTTGCATCCCTGAAAAGTGTCGGCCATAAGTATCCCATTATCAGCACCTTATGACCTGTCCTCCTATATGAAAAATGTCCCCCACAAGGCTCATCATGGCATGCCTTCAGAATATGGAATATTTCATCTTCTCTTACACATCTTCTGATCTCAAGAAAAGGGCTTGTGTAGAAGAGATGACCACCTATCCAACAATACCTGGCACTTTGTTGAATGATTTTCCTCTTTTCTCTTTTTGAAAAATGTGCCGAAAGCTTCCCTGTAGCCAAGTAGTTAGCGACATCTGCATACCAAGGGGAATGAGCTAAAACTGCAAATAAGTGTTCATCTCGAAAAGAGTCCTCAACGGGCAAATTATCATCACTATTAGTAAAACGAGATAAGAAATCAGTGACAAGATTTTCTTTTCCACGTCTATCTATAATAGTGATATCAAATTCCTGTAATAATAACAACCATCTAGTTAATCGAGCATTTGTAACAAGTTTATTCATTAGATACTTGATGGCTGAGTGGTCGGTGTGCACAAAGGTAGGATATCCAGTGATGTAATGTCTGAATTTGTTAATGGAGTAAACAATTGGTAAAAACTGCTTCTCAATAACAGTATAATTAAGTTCAGCAGGGGCTAAGTTTTTGCTAATATAATAAACTGCATAAGGTGCTTGACCATATTGCTATCCTAAAATTGCTCCAATGGCAATATCAGAGGCATCTGAAGAAATGTGGAAAGGCAGGGCCCAATTGGGTCCCCTTAGGATGGGAATTGTAGACAGATTCTCCTTGAGTTTAACAAACGTTGTCTGGCATGCCTCATTCCAAATAAATTGCACATCCTTCATTAATAATGAAAATTTTGATGTAATTGTAACTTCAAAATGTATTCACTTGTATTTCTTATGTATTTTACCCCGATGTTTATTCCGTGAAGTGTTTGTAATGTAATTGAGTCATTTCATGCCCCAATGTTCCAATTGAGAGTTTCCATAATGTAAACAAGTCATGTCAATTCAATGTGGGTAGCCCTCCTATTTTTCAAGGGTTAAAGTCCCCGCAGTTACGGGGCCCTAAGGTTGTTAGAATCACCTAGTGAAGTCGGCCCTAGTGAGTCATTGTCAAGTCGGGAATTTGTATAAATAGAGAGTGAGTCTCTCTATTTATGACACACTCACTCACACTCAGTTGTAGAACATAGCTGAGGGAGAAGAAGTTGTTGGGGCTAGAAAGAAATATGTTATTGATGTCGGGAGATCATCTTACTGTTTTGGGTTTTACTTTTGCTGTTGATTCTATCTCTGAGGAAGTTGCAGGGTTTTCTCCATTTATGGTTTCCTTGAGGAAAAACACGGTGTTCATTGTCTCTTGTGTTTGATTGTTGTTCTTTTCATTCTCTCAATTAAAGATCCTAATATAATTCTAGCTTAATGTTAAAAATATAACAGAAAACAAAGGAGAGGCAAGTTTGGAAAAGTTTTCTATAAATATTCTGTAATAACTAGCATGCCCTAAGAAACTACACACTCCTTTCTAAGTTTCAGGAGTAGGTATATTTTTTATTACCCTGATTTTAGAGGGGTCTACCTGGATGCCATCAGCAAATATAAAATGCCCCAACACTACCCCTTCACTCATCATCATGTGACACTTTTCAGTGGTCAAATATAGTTGGGTTTGCTCGTAGCGTGTTAAAACATTTTCCAAATTTTTCAATGTTTCTTCAAAGTCCTTGCCATAAGGAGTAAAATCATCCATGAAAATTTCCATACTATCATTAACCAATTCTGAAAAGATGCCAATCACAGCTCTTTGAAATGTGGTTGGTGCATTGCATAAGCCAAAGGGAAGTACCGTGTATGCAAAATTTCCCCAGGGATAGGTGAAGGTAGTTTTATCCTAGTCTTCAAGAGCAATTTGGATTTGATTGTACATGCTAAACCCATCTAGGAAGGAGAAAAACTTCTTCCCAAATAAGGTGTCAAGTACTTGATCGATGAAAGGAAGGGGAAAGTGATCTTTCTATGTTTCCTTGTTCAGCTCTCTATAGTCCACACAGACTCTCCATTTACCATTCTTCTTGGGTACTATCACGAGTGGAGACACCCACTCACTGTCTGAGATGGGATATATAAATCTTGCTTCCAAAATTTTTTGAATTTCTTCCTTCACTATGTCCCTAATATTGGGATTCATTCTTCGTTGAGGCTGGCACAAAGGCCGAGAGTCACTTTTGATATAAATGTGGTGGGTGTATAGATTAGAAGGGATGCCCTTCATGTCTGTGTACTCCCAGGAAAATGCTCCCTTATGTTTTTTAAGAGAGTGATTAGGCATTCCTGTTCATCCAGAGAAAGACTGGGATTGATATTCAGGGTTTTTCTAGACTCTACCTTGACAAGAACACTTTTCAAATTTTTCAACACTGGAACTATGTGAGTATCACCAACCAATGTCTCCTCTATGATATTTTCTTGTTCTTCTTCACCTAGAGTAGCATTCAATATCTGATAAATTTTCTTATTCACAGAAGTGGGTTCACTGATGAAATTATTAATGGCATCATCTTTAGTTTCATCTTTAAAAGTCAAGGCATTCCCTATCGTTAATAATGGTTGAACGCCCTCCTCTTCCTCTGGCTCCATCCATAATGGAGTTTCAGCTTCTAGACTCAACCAAGCTGGAGGATAGAGAGTGAGGTTCTTTATCTCGGTTCCATCTGATATGGTCATAGACCAAGACCGACAATTGATGCAAGCATCAACTGCGACTTAGGTTGTAAAACCAAGAACTTAGTAGGATATTCCCTCGAATCAACTGAGATAATGAAGTCATCCAAGATTCCTTCAAGTTTAATAGTGGATCTATCTGCAAATTCTAAAACGGTAGGAGTTGGCCTGAGAATAGTGAGCCCAAGTTTCCTTATAGTTTCAATGGTCATGACATTAATTGTTGTGCCTAAATATACCAGTACATTGGGTATCTATGTGCTCCCAATATGCACATTGACGGTGGGGTTCCCAAGATCGTCGTATTTGGTCAAGAGGGTTTTTTCCATTATTAATTCAGATAATTTCCCGATGACATGAACAGTGGAAGGATCCTTGGGTTTTCTTCCTGATTTCCTTCTACACAGATCCCGAACGATTCTGGCATAGATAGGTAAATCGTGAAGGGCCTGAAGGAGTGGAATTTTGACATAGATATTTTTTAACTCTCCTAAGAGGTTAAATTGAGGTTGTCCCACTACCTTCGGTAGTATTAATCTTTCAGGGTAAGGTGGTTCCCTAATCAATTGTGTAGACTGTGTGTCAATAAATGTGTCTTATTGTGTTTCAACCGATATCTTGGTAGGATATTCAGTGTCCTCAATAATGGGGATTGTTGTATTGGATAAATACTATTGGTTCATCCTTTCTTCAGGCACAGAGGATGGAACATCCTCAATGACCAAAGGCTCCATTACCCTCCCTGATCGTAAGTGGATGTCATTGCAGGGAACTGGAGTAATTGAGTAAGAGGGCATGTTGGCAGTCTCAAACTAATGGACTGCTTTATCATTTGGGTTGCAGTTAGGTTGATCAAGAAGCTACGATCGTATAGGAACATTGGGGACAACATTATTCTGGAGTTGCAACTATGACTGCTGATACTACTGATAAGGATGAGGATATTGTTGAGGAGGGTATAGTTGATGAGGAAACGTTTTATGTGGAATATGTTGAGCAAGTTGGTTATGGGGAAACTGGTTACCTGGATGGAAGTTCCTCCATCCAGGAGACCAAGAATTTTGTTGGTTTGGTGGTTGTGTCCAAGAGTTCCAGGAGTTAAAAATTTGCATCAGATGTTGAGAGGGATACCATTGATGGTTAGAATAAGATGAAGGGAATTGTGTATTCATGTTATTCGAAAATGGAAAAAATTATAGAGCCATACCTTGATTTTGAGGCTGCCAGGGATTTTTTGTGCAATAAAGTAGGTTGGTTCCACATCTGGAGTTGATGCCTACAAAACAATATTCACTCTAGGTAGTGAAGGGCATTCTTTTGTGTCATGGTTCAGCTCACACAACTAACACAATTCTACCTTGTCGAGTGGGCAGTCCCTCAGAGGATGGTTCTTCCTACATTTAGGGCAGAATATACCAAGTGTGAGATATTCTACTGCTTGTTTCTGCTTTGCCCTCAGGACATCTATTTTCAAGTAGATGGAGCTCATCATTTCTGTCTTGAAATTTTCGAGGATATTGTCTATTTTTTCCCGAGTGGCTCCTCCATTAGATGAATTTTTTGTTCTATCAAAGACATCACATTCTAATTTGTCCCGTTTGTCCTGTTTGTTGTTTCTAGAAGATCCCCTGGATACCTTTTGCATAGTTCAATGATCTTTTCAAAGGACTCCTTTGAGATATCCCCCTTTCCTAATAAGTTCAACATGTCTAGGCAGTCATCCCTAATCCCACGCAGTAGGATTATTTTGAGCACATCTAACCCCATATTAGTATGCCCAGCTCTCTACACATTGTATAAAATTCTTTCAACAAAATATTCTAGACTTTCATCGCCCCTTTGTACCATTTTAAATAGTTATTCTCTCTTATCTTTGGTATTGCAATACTCTTGATATTTCTCCAGGAACACCTGTTTCATCCAGTCCCAGGTGGTGACAATTACCCCACCCAGGCTCATGAACCAACGTAATGTATTGTCCTTCAAAGTGGTAGGAAAAAGTTTTAGCTTCTGTGCATTGGTGGTGTAGTCATAGTTGCAACAGAGGATGTCAAATTCGAAAAGAAATTCATCTGGATCCTCTACTGCTTTTCCATAAAAATGATGAAACATCGATGGCGATATATTTTTCATGGGGGCTATCCCCTTTGGTTGTTGAATTGGGAAATGGAGTGTAGAAACTGTCCCTTCAAGCAGGGAGTTACCCTCGTGATGCTGATTTTCACCCATTGCTTCTTCGTGATCTTCTGGATCGTGTCTGTTGCTCATGTCTTCTTCTACTTTATCCTCTTCATGCTTCCACTGATCATTGAATTTTTATGGAACTGTGTCCACTCCTCTTCTATCACAACCTTCCTGTTAATGTGATATATCAAATCTCGGTTAGCTGATCCCGCAATACCAAATTTGTCTTCCTCCGTAGGGATACTCGAGGGTGTTGTAGCTTCTCCTGTGTTCTCCACTATGGAACTGATGTTGCCACTCCAGGGTTAACCAAGCTTCTTCTAACAGGTGTTTCCTGATGGCAATCCCTAGTAGAAGAATTGGTCCTATCAACCAGATCGTCAATGAATGCCCTTCTTCCCAATGATGGATTTCTCCCATGGCCTCGACCACCTACAATGTTAGTATTCTGTGGGGTTCTGGGATTTATAGGAATGTCACGCTGTACCCTTCTTGTATTCATGCAACCCAAAACATGAAAACTTAAAAACTGAAGAAAAATGAATAGATATAATTACTCGATACAACTACTATGCTGTCTAATAATTATCTTTCCCCGACAACGGCGCCAAAATGTTGGGTACCCTATATGCAAGTTAATTAAAGCCAACATATAGATTGTTCAATATAAATTGTCAACCCAGTGAAGTGTTTTATTTCAAAGATAATGTTCACTGTATATGCTTAAACACTAAGTAGCTAATACTGTAAATGAATTATCCTACTTTCCTGTTTAGCCCAACTCATCCCAATATCAACTTAATCTAATTTACCTTCTTGAAAATGCAGAATCACAATTACCTACTTACAACCCTAAATCTAGAAATGGGAGATTCAGAAAATAAACATCTTGATTTACTTTTGCAGAAAGTTAAATCCTAAATTGCCCAACCATCTGAAGATCCATCTCAACTATCTTAATTCAACTTAATCTAGGAATTCAAAGGGGAGGAATTAAGTTCCACGATTATAACTGTAAAGGGATGAACTAAAGAGATATAAATAAAACAGCAATTGAAAGAACTAGGGATGAACAAGGTTGTTACAGTTATCACACAGTTGCATAAGAGAAAGTTAATCTACACAGTCAACCATCACCCCACACCACTGCAGTTTACAAGGAATGCAATTACTGATCATTCAAAGGAACGCATAATAAATCGATGACTATTGCAGCTACTATAAATAAATGAATTCATCATAAGATTCACACCACACAACAGAATAAATAAAATACCTAATTAACTCAACAATTGTAACACCCCGGTTTTGACCCCGTTACATTAGATGTATATGACGTATATATTGTAAATGATAATGGTGTGGAGCTAAAGGCCAAGGCCCCACTATTGATCAGTTATGCTATGTTTTGGGATTTAAATTGTCACCGATTGTATATCGGGGCATGCGGCATATATTATGTTGGCCATCATGTAAATATGCATATGTAATTAATTAAGTGAACCCGAACAGCTACGATCATGGCAACTCAATCGAATGGGGCATGATTTTCACAAGGATAAGGGTGTGGGGAAATTGTCAAAACTTGTGCCATTGAGGGAAATACCCATGTGTCTTCTCCCCTTGTGTTATCCAACCACCTTCATTGAATAATGGCTGTTGGTGGTTGAAGCAGTTAATAGTTTTGGGAGTGGGGTGGCAGGACTGTCAGTCCTCACCCACACGCACACTCCATCCATGGTTGAATCCAGAATGGAAAAAACACTCATGCAGGCATTCTCCTCTCCATGACTGTGCTGAAGGCTCACGCACTTCCCATTCGCGTCCTTCCTATTGTTGTTCATCCATGGACAAAAACGAAGCTACTTTTCCTCACGCAGGACCTCCACAGTCTGTTCCTTCCTCACGGTCTGCTCACATCCATGCACATGTATTCTTCTATTTTGGGGCTCACACAGCGAGCTGGTAATTGTGTGTTTTCCATCCATGGTTTTCCCTGTGAAGGGCCATTTGGGTGGTTAGTCGTGTGTATGTTTCTCCTTACCAATTCGTGGCCTCTACATATGTTTCCTCTGCCCAGCTGTGAAGTTGGTTTTTCTTTCCATTCTCGGACTGTGTAAGTTCCTTGATGACTCCACTGTTCAGATTGGGTCATTGACTTTCCCACGATGTTGGTTGTGGTTGCTGTGGTCGTCCTTACGTTTTGGGGGCTGTTCTAAGTTCGTTGGAGAGTCATTTTGGCCACGATAGGGCCAATAATGACTCAGGGAATGTTTTCCCTGTCTTAAGTTGTATCAGCTGATCGATTGCTTGAGTGAAATGGTTGGTATTCGGACTATGTAGGGAGAAGGGATGTTGGCTTAGATTTGCTTGATAAACCTGGTGGCTGGAAACCACACAGACAGAGCTAGAGGGTTGGCCTTCTTCTCCATCACCCCTGAATAGCACTGGAAGGGAATGCAGAGCCTGAGGGACTGTGTAGTAGAGAAGGGACTGATTCCTTGTGTTGGGTGTGTTTGGGTGTCTTAGAGGTCAGGCTAGTTCTGATGTAGGTGTTCTTGGCTCTGTAATGAGCTCACCAGCTTAGCAATTTGCCTTCTCCAGCTCCTTGATGGCCTGATAAACCCAATTGTGTTGGCTTGGCTGTGTTTGTATATTCTTGGCTATGTGTAAGCCTGGTGTTCCCTTATCCCTTGGAGAATCATGCCCAGCTTGGGGGTGGCAGCGCCGCTGAGAGATTAAGGAGCACGCTGGCGTATGGTTGGGTGGAACCTTGCAGCAACGTAGCTGGTTGTGGAACAAATTCATCATAAGATAAGTAATGTTGTCCATTATACTTCTGCAATCCTAATTTCTGTTAATGAAATTGATGAACATGTTAAATGAATGCATGCATGTATGAATGTTGTTGGTTTTCTACTATGTATGATGAATAAATTGCATCTGTGCATGATAAAGAATCATGTGAGCACACTCTAGTTCAATATACAAGTTTAAGCATTCTGTTCCAGCAATTTTTATGCCTGTACATGTGTCATGGGGCTCTTAGCCCAGGTGTTTGAAGCTTGTAGTCGTGTCCTCTTCGCCGGTCAGAGGCATGGGGACGTGACAATAATCTCTATAGGAAGGCGGGCCCAGCCTTCGCACAGAGATGTTGGAGTTAAAACGTTGAGATATGAAGAATCAAACTCCTTGTATTAAAATGGAGAGATGAACACACAACCTCTGTCACAAATTATACAAATAAAATCAATTAATCTCCAACCCCTAGCTCGAAATAGTTCCCAGTATTTATACAGTTACAATCATAACTTCTACCCACTGATATCAGGAATCCATGAAGATCTTTGATCTTCAGGCTGGCCCAATTACGATAAGTTGTTACAGTTGTGGCAAGATAGAAGCAGGAAATATAGGAAGGTTGTTACTCGAGCCAGCAATGAAAATCATGATCAATATATAAGATACTCCATCGATTGAAGCTATCCTTGAGCAGTAGTGCACCATTGCATCTGAATCTGTTGCAGCCTGTTGTAGCCACCTATATACAGCTTGCGTGGAATAGTAGCCTTTGACCGTGCTCTTTTGGAAATGATGGAATAGATGGCGATTATCTCAGCAATGAATGTCCATCCTATTAAAAACTGTACCTACCAGAGGGTCGAAGAGACCATGGTAAATAGAAATAATGGTTGCTAGAAACTTTGGTTAAATACAATGGTGTAAAGATAAAGGGTGTGTAAGCGATGAAGTTATCACATGATCCAACAGTGTAAAGCGAGGAAATGGAGATCGATAACTTATAATGTGTCCTCTTTATGAAGATGTGTGAAGGATAAGGACATATGGAGGTAGTCAACAAGATACAAAGATCAATGGTTATAAATTTGAGTCATCGAAATCTACGATCAATATGAAGTCCGCTACGTAAACTTGCACGTTCGTTAAAACGAAGGAGCTCAGCGGAATGGGTACGTGTAGGCTCATCCGATGGCTAGAAAATAAAGGGAAAATGCATCAACGGTCGTTAACGGATCCGGAGGATAGAATTGCATGATGATTGGAGGCAAAAAGTGGTAGCGGAATGGAAACCATGGTACATGCGGTAGTTTGTGGTGCATTCCGCGGGGAAAAGCAGTTTGGGGAAAACCGCTAAAGGGGGCATCCATAGTGGGCTCCTATATAAGTAGAGTTGACATGTTTGAAGAACTATCTTTTATTACACCGGACGAATGAAAAGGACTGCGTGCTCGCCACCCTTTAATAGTCAACCTCGAATATATGTGGTCACAGTAATAGGTAAGTCCCGAATACTCAAAATTCATCCGTCGAATTACCATTGTTGTCTATATTATGGATAAAGGGAAAGATTTACAAGGGTTTCACCTTATTCTGGATGATAGAGAAGAATACCTGGTTAACAGGGATAGAGGAGTGTACGATCCTTTCTTGTCTGTCGAAAGTGTATCTGTTATCAAAGAAAGGTTATGGCGATACAATTCACAGGGAAATGACATTTTAAATGCTTGTAAATCATTTTTGTATCATTTTGTTGTTGAACAGACCTTGCATTTTCCCGAGTTTGCCGAGTGGTGTGCAGTTAACTATTCTTCTTCTGAGAGGGTTATTGTAAGTCATTCTACGTCTAGGATACTGTGTAAAATTGATGCAAAGGCCATCCGTTAAAACCTGAACTTTCCTGACAACTACCCCAAGAGTCATGAGTCTGTAAATGAATCTGTTTTTGCTAAAGTGTATAACAATTGCGAAATTGAGGTTCGTTGTAAATTCTTATCAAGAATTCTCAATGAGGGTCACTCACTAGATGGTCTTTTTTTTCCATATCATGTCCACATTTTCAGAGATGAAGTTCAATTAGTAGTGTCTTTAGTCTGTCAGGTCTTGGGTCTAGATGACGACTGTCATGTCAATGAAGTCATCTTGGGATTCTTATTAAAAATGAGTTCAATGAGTTCTGAGTCTCAGTCAGTTCATGTCTTCAATTTAGACGAGTATCTAGCCGAAGCTATACATCTCCAATTGAGTGAGTTTCCAAAAGTCAGGTTTTTCAAGTTTCAAACTTATTTACTAAACATGTTACTATGTTCGAAGGTTACCGAATTGCAGTTACCATATTCTCTTCAGATTTGCCCAAGCAAATCAACATGTTTGAATTTACAAATTCTATCATGTCAGAAATATAAAAAATGTTGTTTGATGAAGTGTTACCCCGGTTATTGGAAGAAATGAAAAGCATGATGCAATCCTCACCTGAGGATAGGGTCGGAGACTGGTTCCTGTACAAAGATTTTACAGTTTTGAGAATATATGGTTTTACTGGAGAACCCTATAGACTGCCTGCTTTCCTTACTCCCTAGATTTTTGCGTTGGAGTATATGAGACAGAGATTGCATGCAGAAGAGGAACATTTTGGGGCCTTCAAGAAATATTCCAATATCAAGTTCCCTCTTAAAGTTGGTTCTTTTATTTTTTAAAATAAGGGTGCTCTGGTGTTTGTAGAGAAATTGTTGGAAAGCATTGAATTTCAAAGGGATCATAGAGTCAATTATGATCCCTATCATATAATTTCCCTGAGAAAAAAGGCGAATAAAAATAAGCCATTTGACCATCAAGTTGTTGAAGGTCTGAATGAAGTAGCCAATTTGCTTCACTTTATGGAAATTCCAAGATCTGATGAAAATACAAGCAGTAGACCGGTTGCAGTATCTCAAATGACAGAGGGTTCTAATATATTGGTTAAAAGAAGTCTTTCGGAAGTTGAAAGTATGGAAGTAGATGAAGACGGTCCCCATAAAAAGGCCGAGTTATCTCAAGAGGATAAAATTTTAAGTGAAGTTATTTTAGATGATTTGAAAAGAGTTGCTTTGGTTCCCGCGAAATCTGTACAAGTGAGTCAATTTTCTTTTCAAAGTGTAGATAATACAGAATCAGGCCCAGTTTTTAACTCTAAAGAAGAGCTCATGACTATTTATATGGAGAAGCAAAAGCAGTCCCTAGAAGAAACAAGGAATCTACTACCACGGGTGCGAGGTCTAAATAACCCAAGGACTTCCTTAATTTCTACCCGGGACTCAGAAAGAAATACTTTTAAATTGGCCATGGTGAGTGATAAGAAAGTGTCAGAAATGGAAGTGAGATTAGACAAAATCAGTGTACCAGATAAAATACAGTTACACAAACAGACGGGAGACATTATTTATTCAGATTTATTACATGCTATGGTAAGAATTAATAAGTTACAAACTTTAGTTAATAGATTAGAAGTCTAGTTAAAACATGAGAAGGTTGAGAACAAGGCCAATTTCATTCAAATAAAAAAGATGCAAGCAGATATCATAAGCTCAGGAAATGAATTAGGTAGAACCTAGGCCATTAGAAGACTCGTAGAAGAAAAAGACAACGCCCTCTAGGTATTGAAGAAAAGACTGAAGATCCCAAGTACAGAACATGTTCAATCATCCGAATTATTAGTATTACAAGAGGAAAAGGAAAGGATTCATCAAGACATGATGGAATATAAAGGTAATACCGTGAAGTTGCAAGAAGAAAGAGACAAATGGGAAATGGAGCGGAATGAGCTAATAGCACAAATTTCACGACTAAAAAGGGATCAAAATGAAGAAAAATAAATCATGGAGTAACTAATGAGCCAAACTCCCACTGATAGGGACTTAAATATTGTGAATATTGAAAAACCATTAAACGATTTTTCTGTTGATGACCTACTAGTGCCCATGTCCCAAGTCAGCTTAAAAGATGAAGAGATAAGAGAGTTAAAAGAGGAAAATGAAAAAATCAAATCTGAGCTAGCCAAAGTGACTGAAAGTAAGAACAAGGTATTACAAGATAAAAGTCAATTACAGAATAAATTTAATGAATTGAAAGAAAGGAACACAGGAAAGGGACCTCTCCAGGGAGCTAAACACATAATCTGGGATACATTATCTGTGGAAATTACTAAGTTCAGGCATTATTTGAACTACATTGATGATCAAAGTATATTGTTCAACTTGGCCAATCAAAGACTGAAGTTAGTAAATGAAACCATGGAGAGGAAACCCCTTGGCACAGCTCATAATGCATTAAATTTTTTAAATTCATTAACATATCAAAAATTGCAAGATATAGGAGTCAAAGACAAAGTGACAATGGTACTGTGGTCAAAAAGGTTTATTCATAAACACCATCTAATGAAGAGAGTATAGGACAAGGCTGATGAAATGAGCTCACGTATTAATGATTTCAGACAGGTTTTTAAAGAATTATTTGAAGATGGCCTTCCTTCCTTTTGGGACGAGGAATGACCACTGTTTTCTCAAGAACATTATCACAGCCTGTTGGTACAAAGCCATATGGATCACTCTAAATTTGATGATTTGGTAAAGGGGCTGATGGGAAAGGTCATCGTAGATAAGCTAACAAAGGATTTTGAAATATTATAGAAATTTCTGATCATCAGGGGAGGGTTTCCTACTGTGTCTTATGAAGCCTACATGGAGCTGGAGGTGTCTATTCAGGAAATGATTGAGTATGATATTCCAAGCGCGGAGCAATGGAGAGCCATAGAAAGATTTGGAAAGACAAAGTACATCCTTCATTCATGAAAACAGGTGTTGCACGCTGAGGAACTGCTTGGACGGGCCTTGTTACCAAGTTGATTTAAATTAAATGATCTATTAGGATCGAAGCAAGTAGTTTATTCCTAGTAGTTAGGAATACAGTTACAAGACTTTGATTAAGCAAGTTATTCAGTTATAAATATTCTTGGAAGAAGAAATCATTTTATGTATATAATTGCATTTACTTTATATGAGGGGGGTTGGAACCCATCTTGTTGTTGAATTTTCTTTTGAAGACATATATTTTTTGAAGAACAAAGTTGAATGTGTGTGGGTTATCAAAGATTCTTGCACTATTTATATTACAGTCTGTGTTTCTTTTCCTTTGTGATTGTCTTTTCCTGTGTTACACTCCATTTTGTTTTCTTCATATCTGAAACATAGTGTTGAATGGTTAGAATTCATACTGGTTATGCTCTGATCATCGTTTCAGATATTTTATAAATGTTTTTGCTAAATTTAATATAGAACTCATCTCCTGATGCTCTGTATTGATGGACTGTTCATTATTTCTTCTGTTCCACATGAATTAAATGAAGGACTGTGATTGAATGGTTATCTTGCCTTTGATAAAATCTCACGCATATGTCTTTGTGATATCTTTATGTATATGTGACTCCATTTCCCAATGGTTATGTGAATTGTTTCAACCATCTGTATAATCTTTGATTGTTGATTTATATATGGCCTTGTTAAATCTATATTTGAGAGATCCCTCTCTAGAAAGAAAAGCCAGTTCTTTCCAAAGTGGTTTTTGCTGTTACCTTTGGGATTTACCTTTGCAACCTAGGTACATTCTGAGTGTTAACAAATTGGCGTCATTGCTGGGGAACAAAAGTGCACATCTGCCCTGGGGAGAACGACAAAGTTTGAAGAAAGATTTCTGTGGGAAAACAGGAATTTTTATCAGTAGAAAAGGTTGTATATTTGCCATGGCGACTCCATTGTAAAACTTTTCAAATCTTAAGGAGTCATTCTGGCTTCGAGAAGACACACACGAGGTAATTCTGATACTGAAATTTTAAAAAGTTTGGAAAATCCAGAAAGGTTATTCAAGAGAAAAGATAAAGAAAAAATAGGTTTTCCTCTGTTTGGTGCATCATCTTCTCAAGATTCTCCTATTGATCCAGAATGGGAAGTTAATGTTGGAAAGATTTTGTTGAAAACTAAATCTGAGTCTGATCTTAAGAATACGGAATTTAATTCTCATAGATTAGAATCTTATTTGTTGGATTCCCTCTGGAGAGATTTACAACAGACTACAAAGGTTGAAACGTTTGTTGTTCAAAATACTCAAAAGTCTTCAGTTCCTTTGAACCCACCTAGACCAATGGTAGCCAGATTTGCTCCCTTGTGTTTTCCTGCTTTATTACATGACCTCCCTCAGAATTATTCCCAAAGAATTTATTTATTTGATGGAGAAGGGGACATAACCGCAAAGCAACATGTTGCTAATTTTAAAGATTTCATCGACTTAGAGGAAGTTGATTATGCAGATGTTAAAATGCGGTTATTCGCTCAAAGTTTATCAGGAGAGGCAAAGAAATGGTTTAAAGATTTTCCAGATGGGTCTATAATGAATTTTCAGGCTTTCCAGAATGCATTTCTAGATAGGTGGGATGATAAACAGAATCCTTTACAGCTTTTGTCTCAGTATAACAGTCTCAAAAAAGGAGGTTTTGAATCTGTCCATGAATTTTCCAGCAGGTTCATGAGGGTTTATAATTCCATTCCGGAAGACATAAAACCTTCTACAGTCGTTGCCAAACTACATTGCGCTGAATACTTTGACAATGATTTTGCATTCTCATTGAGAGAGAGAAAATTAGCAACTCTTGCTGCAATGTTTACAGATGCTTTAGAAGTGGAAGCAAATATGATGGCAAGTGGAAAAATGAAACATAGAGATATTGATAGGAGGAAAAAGGAAGAAATCTTGCCCTCTGTTTCTTCTTCTACCACTGATGTTAAATTTGAAATGATGTTAAAGACAATGGAAAATTTGATGGACAGATTGACTATGGATAACAGGGTGTTCAACAGAGAACAAGCCGATCCTCAAATCAGGAATCCTAATTTCAAAAGACCAAATCCCCCTATTCCTCCCGAAAATAGACAGAGAGACATGAGAAACCCAAGAAACCAGGAAGAACAGTAAATTCACCCACCGTTTCCTGAGAATTATGTCGCTGATGAAGAGGACCCTACTGAAAATGAAATTCATCTTTTTGGAGAGCTGGATTCAGAGATATATCTTACTAAAGAAGAACATAACATGTTTGAATAGGAAGGTGGAGATGAGGATTTTGAAAGGAAGACAGAGTAGTATCAAAGCGGTTATTTACATGATATGGATGATGTGCAGAGGAAAATCAGATTGAGAAACAGGGAATTTTTCATAAATAAGGGGAAGACAAATCCAAATCAACCTTCCACGAGTTCCCTAAATGTAGAAAATGGAAAAGAAGTGCAAAAAGAGTCTCTTGTAAATAAAGAAGTTGAAAATGAGATACAAAGAGACAAAAGAATGAAGCAAGTGGTCCCAATTGATGTAGAAAGGGCTGGTTCCGGTTTCAATTTGCAAAATGAACTTTCAAAGTTAAAAATATCTGTTCCATTTAATGAGTTGTTGAAAAACAATGAGTATAGAAATATTATCACAAAAATGGTCAAAGGTCAAGGAGAATTTCAATCTGATATTTTAGAGTTGAATGATGATAATCCTACTATTTCATTTGGGTCAAAGGTTGAAAATTTAGAAAATGAAGAAGTCCCTCTTTTTATTTGAGTTTGAATGTGCATGATATGGTGGTCCATAATGCTATGCTAGACTCAGGTGCATCACATAATTTAATGCCGAAGGGAGTAGTTGAAATCCTGGGATTGGAAGTGACAAGACCTTATAAGGATTTGTATTCTTTTGACTCTAGAAGAGTGAAATGTCTTGGTTTGATTAAGGATATGGTGGTAACTCTAAATAAATTACCATATAAAACTATAGTCATGGATGTGGTAGTAGCAGATATCCCACCCAAGTTTGGGGTATTTTTGTCAAGATCTTGGACTTCAAAGTTGAAAGGTAGTTTACAAATGGATATGTCATATGCTACAATTCTTGTTCAAGATGGGAGCAGAAGGTTGTATAGTGAAAAAAGAACTCCTCATGTAGTGAGCAGTCAAGATAAACCTGGAGTTCATCATATACATGATGTTGATACTGATTTGGGATCTTCTATTTTATTTAATGATACTGTCCCATATGATTTAGAAGCCACATTGGAGGGGAAGTCTGAGGAAAATAAGAAAGAAGAGGTCATGGAACGGGATGCTTTGGAGGAAAAACAAAAAAGGGAAGGTTTGTGGACTATGTACTTTGATGGATCTGCTGCAAAAATAGGTGTTGGAGCTGGTGTGTATATAATTTCCCCTATTCAATATTTCAAAGCTTTGTCATATAAATTAACATTTGAATGCACCAATAATGTAGCAGAATATGAAGCTTTATTACTGGGGTTGCATGCTTTAAAAGATTTGGGAGTGCAAAGGATAAAAGTTTTAGGAGATGCAAAATTGGTGATAAACCAAGTAAATGATAGTTATCAAACCAAGCATCCCCGGATGAGGGCTTATAGAAATGAAGTATGGGATATGATTGGTAACCTTTTTACAGAGCATATGATTCAGGTAGTCTCCAGACATGAAAATATTGTGGCAGATTCTTTAGCAGTAGCTGCTAGAAAATTTAAAACCCCTGTTGCTGGATAGAGAGAATACCAGGTCGACATTGTGAATAGACCATCTATTCCCGATAATTCTAAATATTGGCAGGTGTTTGAAGATGACATGCAGATTAGAAGATTCTTAGAACTATCGGGAGAATTTGCAAATACTCATATTGACACCGAAAATGATGCTGGTGAGATCTTTCAAGATGATGAAGAACTTGAGGAAGAAAAGGGGTGCGCTGAAAAGTTAAAAAGAACCTTGGGAGAAAAAGATATTATTCAATTAAAAAATAATTGCATACCAAGAGGTTTGATTCCTTTGGAAAATCTTTTTGATCAGAATGATGTTGCTAAGAATCCTAAAGTAAAGCCCGTTAAGAATGTTGTTGAAGATAGAAATATTGGTACTGAAGAGAATCCTAAGATTATAAAGTTATCCAAGAATTTGCCTAAAAAAGAAAAAGAATAATATGTGAATTTAATGAAGAAATATACAGATGTATTTTCCTGGAGTTATGAAGATCTTAAAGAGTATGATACATCTATAATACAACATACCATTCCTATAAAGCCTGGGGAGAAACCTTTCAAACAGAAACTCAGAAGGATAAACCCTAAATTGCTCCCCATTATTGAGAAGGAAATTAAAAAGTTATTTGATGCCAAGATCATTGTAACACTAAGGTTTTCAAAGTGGGTCGCAAACCTGGTTCCTGTTAGAAAAAAGAACGAAGAAATAAGACTGTGTATAGATTTCCGCAATTTAAATAAAGTCTCTATGAAGGATAATTATCCTTTTCCAAAGATGGATCATATACTGCAGAAAGTGGTTGGAGCTGCAAGAATTTCAATGTTGGACGGTTTTTCTGGCTATAATCAAATCAAAGTGTTACCTGAAGATCAAGAAAAAACTGCATTCACTACACCTTGGGGCACTTTTATGTATGCAAAGATGCCTTTTGGCCTAATGAATGCAGGAGCTACTTTCCAGCAAGCTATGGACATTGCTTTTGTAGGAGAAATTGGGAATTTTGTGGTAATTTACATGGATGACATCACAGTGTCACGTCCCCGTCCCC
>LPNX010069990.1:607720-645167 GCA_001517045.1 Pseudotsuga menziesii | reverse complement strand
TGTGTGATTCATATCTTGGGTGTGATCAAGAATATGAATTTACAATTGATGTGAAGGAAGCAATGGAAGTAGATGAAGATGTAAGAGAATGAGATGCTCTTTCCGGAGTAATGCTTTTTACAATTTTTCAAGCTACCTTTGCAATTAAGCAGGGGAGCTCCTTATTTTTATACCCCTAAGCTTTTAGTATAATATAAGTAGTACAGTTTCTAAAGACCAAAGGATTGACTTTAATTTTATTGAATTTGCTTTACTTTGCAATAAACATTTGCTGATTAGTTGACACATTTGAAATGAATGGTGTTTATATATTCATTGCTGTATTTGAACAACTAACAAATTTGGATTTTGGATTTGGATGAATGAATCTCTCCTATTAAGAGGCTTCCAGTTTTGAATCACTTTAAGTATGTATTGAATATTGAAGAGATTAAATCTATTGACATTGGTAGAAGTTTACAGCACAGATATATGTTACAAACCTAATGCACTAGAAACGAGTGCCTTCCTTTTTCACTAGGAAAGCTATCGAGTTGAATAGGTTAATCAGATATTGGCACTCTTTTGTAGTTGTATTAATGGAGTGCCTTCTAGATGACAGTAGTGTATACAAAGTATTCAATTGCAGTTGGAAAGGGGCTTCGTACTTGTTAACTAGAACTTGTTATCCAGTTATAAAGCCGCCTCTTTGGGGTCCTGGCAATGTGGAAAGAGTTAGACAACATAATGCATGTTAAAACAATGGAGGATATTGCAGGCCAATGGATATTATCAAGAATTTAAGAGTGTGCATTATGACTTTGGTAGAAGTTTATGTCCCTCCCAATCTGGTAGGAAGATTGTGCTTGGGAGGAGATTGTGGAAGTGATAGCAAGGGGTGAATTCTGTACTCATAGAGTGGCATATATACCAAGATAGAAGTCCATAGGAAAAGGCAGGCTAATCATAGGGATGACTATGAAATTTCCAAGGAATAGTTTAATCTCAGTGAACTTGGTTGGCATGGTGACAAGGGACTTAGTTGGTCCAGACTTCAACCAATGTCAAGGCAGCAGCCTTAAAATAACAAACTAAATAGAGTTTATTATTCCAATACCATGCCTCATAATTTCAGAACTTATTTTTACAGGGTTATGGAAGCTAGTTTTGTATGGGACATTATTTGGTGTTTTTGCAGGCAGTCCTCTGGATATTGATGGGCTGGGACATAATACTCCTTTCAAATTAATAGTTGGCCCTTTTTAAACAAGGAATTTATAGATAGGTTGCACCACTGGTGGCAGGAGGCTACTTTAGAGGTGCAATATTTCCCTTCATGGCAAGAGAAATGGTCAAGAATGGTGATATTTTAAAAGAATAAAATCAAGTATATTTAGCTGCTTGGTTTGTTGGTATGAGGGTTTATAGAGAATCACTCTTATCTGAATTTTCACAAAGAAGGTTAATGGGAGAACAGTCAGGCTGGACCAATATTTCGAAAGACAAGAAGGATTGTGCATCTAAAGCTGGAGGTTAACTAGCAGATAGAAGCCTTATAGATATTATTCTCAATTGACATCATAACCATTTACATGGATGGTGTACTTGAAGATGATGACGTATGTGAAAAACACAGCAGAGAATGGAGATCTTTGAAATGTCAACACTCTTTGTATAGGAGGAATACTTTGGTACAGGTTGGCATCACTAGAAGAACAATTAAAATATTTTAATCTCCTCGAATTAATGATTGTTAAGGATAAACTGTACAGTATCATTGAATAACAGAACAATATATTTGAACAATAATTGCAGATGATTTTATGGAAACATACCTTAGTGAACTAAAATGTACTATTGCCTCAGTTTCAGTTAAAACTTAAGCCCAATTTAAAGAAGATAGCCATTCTTGAGCAGAATCAGTTGCCAGCAAAGAAGAGCAGATTGATTTTGTTGCAAAATCAGAATTTGTGAATGCTGAGATCTAGGCTTAAGTTATGAGAGATATTATGAACTCTAAGAAGGAAGGATTGTATGTGCTTGCAGATTTGGTGGATCTTACTGGAAATAAGATCCTCTTTGACAGAGCTATTTATTGTGGCCTGCTACCAAACCTTCTTTTCTTATCACATGCTATGTGAATGGATATCTCCCTTAATGGATTTACAACCAGATATTTGGAAATTTTCTTCCTTAGGTGATGTCCTTCATAACTACTACCAACCAATCATAGTGTTTTAGCCTTTAGGTATGATAACTACTAAGGTTGTTAAGAGTTAGACCGTAGTATATGCAATAATTTGAACTACAGCCAAATTATGGCTAAAACACTTGCAAGAATATTGAATGCTAAAAGAAACTTGTACCCAGGCTTGAAAATTTTCCATAAACCTTGGATATGGTTAATGGATAGAATGTCACCATCAAAGTAGATTACCTGGTTGGGAAGCTCAGTAGAAGATGATGTTATCTTGGAAATCCCTTTAAAGTATAATGACTCTTGTAGTTCAGAAAGAAGTGATAACATGCTAAAGCCTAAAGTTCTTTTGGAAGTTGTAAGAATTTGTATGCCCCACTGACCTACTTGTCTTTTTGCACCTGTTTCATTTTAATCAATGGCATCACCCAGTTGCTTTATTTTCTATGGAAGAAGGCTAAACATTCTATGATTTCCACCCTTAACGGTTTTCCATCACTGGGATCCGAACAGACAATATTTGCCAAAATTGCAATTTGGGATTGATAAAATTGTTGTTTTTAGTGTAGAAATAGATTCAGCACCCTCAAATATCTCTACTGCAACTGGACCGTGCAATGTTAACATCTGATCTAATATACGAAATTCCATCAAATCCAAAATGATTCTTGCTGGTTTTTGAGCCAAAAATGATGGTTTCCTTCCTGTTATTTTAAGCAGCTGGAAATAGAACATTAGATTATGGCCTTTCTATGTTTGTCAACAATTAAAACGATAACTAGTTTAAGCTGCAGGCTATAATTTATTTTTCCTATTAATAGAATTCAATTTTAGCTTAGCAGCAAAGTTGCAAACAATAATAGTCCAATAAAATTTCATTCTTGTCCACTTCAGTATTTAGGTCAAATTAAAATGCAGGAATTCAACAGAGGTATAATCTGAAAAGGATTACCTTTCCATCTAAACTATAAGAGAATCATAGCTGTTATTCAATGGCTTAGCTAAAACTGACACATTTATGTGAGGTTTAATATTTTACAAAAATGACGGATGAAAGTTTTTTTTATTTTTTATATTAATTATATCACTTTAAAATGTTTACCAATGTAAAATGGAGTTTTGGTCCTTCATAGGCTTCTAAACATCTTCGGTTGCACACACAATTGAATACTAATGACGTGCACATAAATAATAGTTTATGTCGAAATTTGAGCTTTAATCTGTTATTTTACCATGTCTGATAAGCTGTGGGCAACATGTTTCATTTATTGCCTAATTGCCTTACCTGTTGAAACTTGCTGCTGTATGTTCGTCATATATCTGGAAAGAGTAATATATTCTCATTCTTAAAGGAGTGACGAAATGTTTTTATGGACATTTTTACAGGAACAAGCAGCAAAGAGTCATGGAATTTTTAACCAAGACTCAACTGGTATTGGCGCATCTTTTGGGTCAAAAGAAGATGGATCAGGATTGTTGGCTGGATGTCATATTGCTGACCTTGAGGTGGTACTCTGTGTTCTAGTTGGTTTTTGTTCTAGAATTTAACTGCTCTATATTATCCAGTCTCATTTTTGGCCCTAATCTAGAGATAGACTAGTAATTGCAAAGCTTTTTTCTATTGCTAATATAAAAATTTGTATGTTGTTTAATCAGTTAATACAAAAATTGACTGGGCTGCAAAGAGAGCTGGAGTCTGTACGTTCAATAGCAAAACTTGTCATTAGAAGAGAAAGGATCAAAGCTCAGTTGTTTTCTGGTTTTCAAGCAGTTGCGGAGATGAAACGTTTTGCCTTGCAGAAGAAGTTAGGGCTGATGTCTTGCTTCCTTTGCAAGTCACATGAGAAATTATTACACTGTGAACAATGTAAGAAAATTTTCTGTTTCCATTGTTATAAACAATGGAACAATCAAGGCTTGAAAAGCTACAGAATTTTGAGTTGCAGAGAATGTGTTTGTAAGGATTGTGAAGATGTTTCTGCGAGGGGTTACAGAAATAGTGTGTTAAAAAATATCTCTGTAAATTTGGAGACAGAGGTTGAAAGTAGTACCTGCGAAGGCAATCGTTGAAGGGAGAACTGAGACATCAAATGTGAAGAATGGACCATTTTCAAGATGCATTTTGAATGGAAAATGCTAGCCTCGTGAACATAGAATTAGTTGAGAACACAGTTTCAAAGGCTGAATCCTTGACCAGTCAAAACATGCAAGAAATCTATTAGCAAAATAAATTGGTTACTTCCAATTGAATTTATGGTTACTTCCTGCATTGTAAATGGAGACAAAGAAGGCCTTGTATGTAAGTATTTCTTTCTGAATTGGCTTCAGCACTGGCTTATCACTGAAAAATTCAACTTTCAGGAAAAACGGGTGTACCTTGAAAAAATCAAGATGCTTGATCCCCTACCATTCTCTTCATGATGGCAGCGTTACTTTAGGTCCTAGCTCTCTCAGGAAACATTCTTGTAGCATTCATTCTATTTGCTTCTGATTTATTCTGGGAAGAGCTTATTGTATTCTTTGCTTTGTTAGCCATTCACTTTCCAAACTGAGTTGATCTCCTTTAATAAAGGTTGCTTGTGCTTTTGGACTGTGAAGGCATCTGTAATATTAGAACAGTACAATCAAAGCTTTCAATACAAGTTTTTGGGGAGGATCTTTCCCTAGCTCTTCAAAGGATCCTTATTATTTGAAAAATGAGAGTATATAAATAAAGGTTGCGGGTTGGCAATAATGGACGTACCAGTGGAGGACTAATAGATATTTTGAATCAGAAAGTAACTTAATGCTCTTTTAATTTTTTGGCCAGTTATAATTATCATGCGGTAAGAAATCTGCATTTTCTTTGGCAATCTGGACAGCACATAGGTTTTTAAATATGGCCCTAGAATGATAGTGCATATTACTATGCTTTTGAGATGAATTTCAGATATATTACCAGCAACTGATCTCTTATGGCCCATTATGATTGCTTAATTAAGCTGTGTTGGTAAGACTTGATATATTGATCGTTTGTTATGGCATGCTTGTTGGATCTCTTGACCTGGGATGGTGGTCAGAAAAGTTGTTATTCTTAGTGTTTTGTAACATGTTTTGGCTTCTATTGGTTTTCAAGTAGAACAGTTATTAGTAATCATTTTGGCTTATTACTCAACTGGCTTTTAATATTATTAGAAAGGTCTATTCATTCCAATGAAAAAAACTACTTCGTTTGATTAGTTGCCTCGCACTACTTAAGGCACATCTTGAATTGTGCCTTGGCCCATTGTTTTCTAGGAATTTAACATGTATATGCAAGCCTACTTATAAGATTATTTCTGGGACACTATCTACATTGGTTATCCGCAATATCAATAATAATGAAGCCTTCATGGGATGCTATCTACAAGTATCATAGGGGCTTAAACGAAGATCATTAAAAATGGTAAATACAAAGATTCTTGAGTAGTGAATTACTCAATGTACATCACCTATTACGAAGCTGGTTGGCTAGAATATTGTTAAAATTCAATCTGAAGATATACGGAAGCTAGTTGGCAAGAATATTGTTAAAATTCAATCTGAAGATATAAGTATAAACAAACCAAATAAAAAAAAACAGGAACAGTTTGTCCTGTTAATGACAAATTTCTTCTGAACATAAGAAAGAATTTTGCCTACCAATCACGAGGCATTCCAGCTTCTGCTCTTGCTTCATAGTTAAATGGCCCTTTTAGCTCCACATCAATCTCCTCTAACAGCTTTGTAACAAACATGCAATGTGCAATACTACACCAAAATTATGTATGTCATAAAAGCAAGTAGATGAACAAGGGTAGATCAACGAAAAGGCATGCTTGGGGCATGGAATCTAAAGGATTATGAAGTTCACATTCCAGATGTATCTATTGGGATTCATATTTCCATACAGACCTGTAAATGTCTTGTCAGGCATGCAACCCATCTTTCTGCATACTGTCAGAAACCAAGACACGCCCACTGCAACATGTGCAATTTCTTCTTCTGCAATGTGTTTGACAATATTGGATGTCCTGTTATCGCCGAGGCCAACCAATTTTTGTACAATCCTAGGTCCAGCATCAAGACCTCTGGCCTCCTAAGACAATTAATATAAATTTATTGGATACTGGAGAGTTATCATTTGCTCCAAAATAAACAATTGTTTGCTACCAAGATCAGATGACTGGAATATAACCACGAACTTGGAGGGTTGTAAAGGGTAACCTAAAATAATAACAGTTAATATAAAAATCTTGAACTTAAACTTCATTCTAAATGAAAGAACAAGATCATTTGCCACACATGACCTGGAAACTCCTAGGATAGGGCCGTCATCACGTAATGGCTCCCCAAGCTGAGCTTCCACGGCAGCAATAGCCAGTGGGTTAAAATTGATGAATCGTATCCTGAGGCCGAACCAGCAAAAGTTAATACGTGGTATCTAGAATCGGTAGGGTAAAGAGTAAATATTATAGTGCCGACTCTACAGAGAATTCCTAGATTCAGCAATTGGTAAGGGAATAAGTAAGTTAGGTAAGTGAGGTATGGAATAGAGGGGAGGTTCCAAATAGCATAAGTTGATTTCAGTTGGTTTCTTCAGACAAGTAAGCGGAATAAGGTGAACAAGCAATAGTGCTGCTATAAAATTCCTACCTGAAGAAGAGGTCCTGTGGCAGGATCGCATACATACAAAATGAAAAGAAGAAGAAGCCAGTGAGAAAATGGATGGTTCCCGCGCGCCCTATGTGAGTTTTGGGTTTTTTTTTAACTAACGCGCCATCGGTTAAGCGACGGTTATGCGCCCTATGTGTTTTTCGGCTTTCCTTTGGTTGTTTGAATGATCTTTTTGACCAACGTGCCATCGGTTAAGCGACGGTTATGACAAAATCCGTCGCTTAACCGACGTGTGTGGCCACATTTACAAAAAAAAAATTATCTCTGTGATTTTTGGTAATTTTAAAAGAAAAAATCCACGCGCCGTCGGAAGTAACCGTCGGATTTTTTATCGAAATGTAGTAGTGACATCACAGTCTATTCAAAATCTGACAGAGAACATTTACATCATCTAGAGAAAGTTTTCATGAAGTGTAGGAAGTTTGGTATATCATTGAATCCAAAGAAGTCCAATTTTGCATTGGAAGAAGGAAAGTTGTTGGGCCATATAATATCTAAAGATGGAATAAAAATTGACCCTGAAAGAGTGAGTGCAATTTTGAAAGTAGGTGAACCCAGGAGTAAAAAGGAGATACAATCATTTTTGGGACAGGTGAATTTTTTAAGAAGGTTTGTGCCAAGTTTCACTGAAATCTTAATGAACATTACAAATATGTTGAAAAAGGGTCATGAGATAAAATGGAATGTGGAAGCTAGGAAGTCCTTTTGGGAAATCAAAAAAGAAATCTCAGATGCTCCTGTGTTGGTCAATCTAGATTTTACCAAAGATTTTTTTGTATTTTCGTATGCTTCAGAGTATACTATTGCAGCGGTTTTATTGCAGAGGAAAGATGAGAATTTGGAACAGCCCATAGCATTTTTTAGCAAGATGTTGAGAGATGGAGAATTGAAATATGACATCATGGAGAAACAAGCATATGCTATAGTCAAAGCATTGAAATATTTCAGGGTATATATTCTACATTCACATATAATTGCACATGTTCCAACTGCTGCAATGAAAGGGATTTTGACGCAACCAAATCCAGAAGGCAGAAGGGAAAAATGGACAGCTACATTACTGGAGTATGACATAGAGATAAAGCCTGCTAAGCTGGTTAGGGGACAAGGATTAGCAAAAATGATGACAAATTCAAATTGTGAAGCTTTACAAATTAATTTCTTATCTCACCAATCTAATCAGTTGGACACAGAAATGGAAGTAATGGATGATTTTGTGACATCTCCATGGTATTCTGATATTGTTTACGTCCTTTGAAATTTACAAGCACCGGTTGGATTGAGTAAGTCAAGGACCAGATCCATAAAATTGAAAGCTGCCAAATTTTGTATTATAAATCAATATCTTTATTGGAAAGACCCCGGAGGTGTGTTACTAAACTGTCTTTTAGAAAATGAAGCTCAACATGCAGTCAAAGAATTTCATAAGGGAGATTGTGGAGGGCATCATTCTTGGAAGGTGACTACAAATAAAATCCTAAGAGTAGGTTATTATTGGCCAAAATTATTTTCAGATTTATATAAAGAAACCAACAAATGTCATCAATGCCAAATTTTTGATGGTAAGAGAAAGGTAATCCAATAACGATAGAAGCTCCTTTCCAACAATGGGGTTTGGATTTTATTGGCGAAATAAACCCCAATTCGTCAAGACAACACAAATGGATTCTAACAACTACGGATTATTTTACAAAATGGATTGAAGCGATTCCCACCCGAAGAGCCATTGAAACTGTAATCATGGATTTTCTTGAGGAAAACATATTGGCTCGATTCGGATGCCCCAAGAGAATAGTAACTGACAATGCAGTTGCTTTTAAATCCAAGAAAAGGATTGATTTCTGTCACAAATATCATATAAGTCTCAATCATTCAACCGCCTATTATCTGTAGGGAAATGGGTTAGCTAAATCTTCCAATAAAATCTTAGTAAGGATCATCAGGAATTTGTTGGAAGATAATAAAAATTCATGGCACAACAAGCTGAAATATGCTCTATGGGCTGACAGGATTAGTACCAAAAGGGCAATTGGCATGTCTCCGTTCCAACTGGTGTATGGAACTGAAGTTGTTTTTCTAGCATTGTTAGGTGTTCCAGTTATGATATATTTCCAAGAGCAGCAAGAAGAACCAAATCACATGCAAAGAAGGATAAATCAGATTATTGAGTTGGAAGAGCGAAGGAATAAGGCTTATGACAAGGTGCATTTACATCAGGAAAAAAAAAAATTACTTTTGACAGGAGAATAAAAGAAGAACAATTTCAAATTGATGACTTGGTCTTGAAATGGGATGCTCCTAAAGAAGACAAACATGGAAAATTTGATCATATGTGGGTAGGTCCTTATGTTCTTGCTGGATACAGAGGACAAAATGCATTTCTTTTAGAATATCCCAACGGGGTTCCTCTGGATAGTAACCCTGTTAATGGAAGGTATCTGAAACATTACCTTTCTTAAGGAAGAAGGTAAAATTTGTATCATAGGCTGTAAATTTTATTTTTATTTACAAATCAATACAGATGGTGGGCCGAATGTTTTTGAAGCCTGCAGTGAAGGCCCTAATATTTAGGAGGCATGCCATTCCTTCTTAAAAATATATCTACAAAAAAAACAAAAAACAAGTTTTTTGGAAGTTATTATGAAAAGATTAAAGACAGGTACCTGGTCTACGAGTTCTTTGATACCTCACAGGGAGGGTATCATCCCCAGATGGAGCCAGTTGTTAACAACTCTACCTAGCAGAGGGTCAAAGAGACCATGTTAAATAGAAATAATGGTTGCTTGAAACTTTGGTTAAATACAATGGTGTAAAATTATGATAAAGGGTGCATAAGCGACGAAGTTATCACATGATACAACGGTGTAAAACGAGGAAATGGAGATCGACGGCTTATAATGTGTCCTCTTTATGAAGATGTGTGAAGGATAAGGACATATGGAGGTAGTCAACAAGATACGAAGATCAACGGTTATAAAGTTGAGTCATCGAAATCTACGATCAATATGAAGTCTGCTCCGTAAACTTGCACATTCATTAAAACGAAGGAGCTCAGCGGAATGGGTATGTGTAGGCTCATCCAACGGCTAGAAAATAAAGGGAAAATGCATCAACGGTCATTAACGGATCCGGAGGATAGAGTTGCGCGATGATTGGAGGCGAAAAGTTGTAGCGGAATGGAAACCATGGTACACGCGGCAGTTTGTGGTGCATTCCACGGGGAAAAGCAGTTTGGGGAAAACCACTAAAGGGGGCCTCCGGAGTGGGCTCCTATATAAGTAGAGTTGACTTGTTTGAAGAACTATTTTTGATCACGTCAGACGAATGAAAAGGACTGCTTGCTCACCACCCTTTAACAGTCAACCTTGAATATATTCGATCACAGTAACAGGTAAGTCTCAAATACTCAAAATTCATCCACCGAATTACCATTGTTGTTTGTATTATCGATAAAGGGAAATATTTACAAGGGTTTCACCGTATTCTGGATGAGAGAGAAGAATACCTGGTTGACAGGGATAGAGGAGTGTATGATCCTTTATTGGTTACGGGAAGTCTATCTGTTATCACAGAAAGGTTATGGCGATACAATTCGCAGGGAAATGACATTTTAAATGCTTGTAAATCGTTTTTGTATCATTTTTTTGTTGAACAAACCTTGCATTTTCCCGAGTTTGCCGAGTGGTCTGCAGTTAACTATTCTTCTTCTGAGAGGTTTATCGTAATTCATTCTACGTCTAGGATACTGTGCAAAATTGATGCAAAGGCCATTCGTGAAAACCTGAACTTTCCGGACAACTACCCCGAGAGTCGTGAGTCTGTAAATGAATCTGTTTTAGATGAAGTCTATAAAAATTGCGAAATTGAGGTTCGTTGTAAATTCTTGTCAAGCATTCTCAACGAGGGTCAGTCACTAGATGGTCTTTTTCTGCCATATCATGTCCACATTTTCAGAGATGAAGTTCAATTAGTAGTGTCTTTAGTCTGTCAGGTCTTGGGTCTAGATGATGACTGTCATGTCAATGAAGTCATCTTGGGATTCGTATTAAAAATGAGTTCAATGAGTTCTGAGTCTCAGTCAGTTCATGTCTTTAGTTTAGATGAGTATCTAGCTGAAGCTATACATCTCCAATTGAGTGAGTTTCCAAAAGTCAGGTTTTTCAAGTTTTAAACTTATTTACTGAACATGTTACTATGTTCGAATGTCACCGAATTGCAGTTCTTAAGTACCATATTCTCTTCAGATTTGCCCAAGCAAATCAACATGTTTGAATTTGCAAATTCTAAAATTTCAGAAATATACAAGATGTTGTTTGATGAAGTGTTACCCCGGGTATTGGAAGAAATGAAAAGCATGATGCAATCCTCACCTGAGGATAGGGTCGGAGATTGGTTCCTGTACAAAGATTTTACAGTTTTTAGAATATATGGTTTTACTGGAGAACCCTATAGACTTCCTGCTTTCCTTACTCCCAGGATTTTTGCATTGGAGTATATGAGACAGATATTGCATGCAGAAGAGCAACATTTTGGGGCCTTCAAGAAATATTCCAATATCAAGTTCCCTCTTAAAGTCGGTTCTTTTATTTTTAAAAATAAGGGTGCTCTGGTGTTTGTAGAGAAATTGTTGGAAAGCATGGAATTTCAAAGGGATCATAGGGTCAATTATGATCCCTATCATATAATTTCCCTGAGAAAACAGGCGAATAAAAATAATCCATTTGACCATAAAGTTGTTGAAGGTCTGAATGAAGTAGCCAATTTGTTTCACTTTATGGAAATTCCAATATCTGATGAAAATACAAGCAGTAGACCGGTTGCAGTATCTCAAATGACAGAGGGTTCTAATATTTTGGTTAAAAGAAGTCTTTCGGAAGTTGAAAGTATCGAAGTAGATGAATACAGTCCCCATAAAAAGGCCAAGTTATCTCAAGAGGATAAAATTTTAAGTGAAGTTATTTTAGATGATTTGAAAAGAGTTGCTTTGGTTCCCACGAAATATGTACAAGTGAGTCAATTTTCTTTTGAAAGTGTAGATAATACAAAATCAGGCCCAGTTTGAAAGTCTAAAGAAGAGCTCATGACTAGTTATATAGAGAAGCAAAAGAAGTCCCTAGAAGAAACAAGGAATCTACTACCACGGGTGCGAAGTCTAAATAACACAAGGACTTCCTTAATTTCTACTCGAGACTCAAAAAGAAATACTTTTAAATTGGCCATGGTGAGTGATAAGAAAGTGTCAGAAATGGAAGTGAGATTAGACAAAATTAGTGTACCAGATAAAATACAGTTACACAAACAGACGGGAGACATTATTTAATCAGATCTATTGCATGCTATGGTAAGAATTAATAAGTTACAAACTTTAGTTGATAAATTGGAAGTCCTGTTAAAACATGAGAAGGTTGAAAACAAGGCCAATTTCATTCAAATAAAAAAATTCAAGCAAATATCATAAGCTCAGGAAATGAATCAGGTAGCACCCAGGCCATTAGAAGACTCCTCGAAGAAAAAGACAACGCCCTCCAGGTATTGAAGAAAAGGCTGAAGATCCCAAATACAGAACATGTTCAATCATCCAATTTATTAGCATTACAAGAGGAAAAGGACAGGATTCATCAGGACATGATGGAGTATAAAGGTAAGACCATGAAGTTGCAAGAAGAAAGAGACAAATGGAAAACGGAGCGGAATGAGCTAATAGCACAAATTTCACGGCTAAAAAGGGATCAAAATGAAGAAAAAGAAATCATTGAGGAACTAATGAGCCAAACTCCCACTGATGGGGACTTAACTATTGTGAATATTAAAAAACCATTAAACGATTTTTCTGCTAATGACCTACTAGTGCCCATGTCCCAAGTCAGTTTAAAAGATGAAGAGATAAGAGGCTTAAAAGAGGAAAATGAAAAAATAAAATCTGAGCTAGCCAAAGTGACTGAAAGTAAGAACAAGGTATTACAAGATAAAAGTCAATTACAGAATAAATTTAATCAATTGAAAGAAAGGAACACAGGAAAGGGCCCTCTCTAGGGAGCTAAACACATAATCTGGGATACATTATCCGTGGAAATTACTAAGTTCGGGCATTATTTGAACTACATTGATGATCAAAGTATATTGGTCAACTTGGCCAATCAAATATTGAAGTTAGTAAATGAAACCATGGGGAGGAAACCCCTTGGCACAGCTCAGAATGCATTAAATTTTTTAAATTCATTAACATATCAAAAATTGCAAGATATAGGAGTCAAAGACAGAGTGACAATGGTACTGTGGTCAAAAAGGTTTATTCATAAACACCATCTAATGAAGACAGTACAGGACAAGGCTGATGAAATGAGCTCATGTATTAATGATTTGAGATAGGTTTTTAAAGAATTATTTGAAGATGGCCTTCCTTCCTTTTGGGAAGAGGAAGGACGACTTTTTTCTCAAGAGCATTATCACAGCCTGTTGGTGCAAAGCCGTATGGATCACTCTAAATTTGATGATTTGGTAAAGGGGCTGACGAGAAAGGTCATCGTAGATAAGCTGACAGAGGATTTTGAAATATTAAAGAAATTTCTGATCATCAGGGGAGGGTTTCCTACTGTGTCTTATGAAGCCTACATGGAGCTGGAGGTGTCTATTCGAGAAATGATTGAGTATGATATTCCAAGCGCGGAGCAATGGAGAGCCATAGAAAGATTTGGAAAGACAAAGTACATCCTTCATTCATGAAAACAGGTGTTGCGCGCTGAGGAACTGCTTGGACAGGCCTTGTTACCGAGTTGATTTAAATTAAATGATATGTTAGGATCAAAGTATATTGGTCAACTTGGCCAATCAAAGACTGAAATTAGTAAATGAAACCATGGAGAGGAAACCCCTTGGCACAGCTCATAATGCATTAAATTTTTTAAATTCATTAACATATCAAAAATTGCAAGATATAGGAGTCAAAGACAAAGTGACAATGGTATTGTGGTCAAAAAGGTTTATTCATAAACACCATCTAATGAAGACAGTACAGGACAAGGCTGATGAAATGAGCTCACGTATTAATGATTTCAGACAGGTTTTTAAAGAATTATTTGAAGATGGCCTTCCTTCCTTTTGGGATGAGGAATGACCACTGTTTTCTCAAGAACATTATCACAGCCTGTTGGTACAAAGCCATATGGATCACTCTAAATTTGATGATTTGGTAAAGGGGCTGATGGGAAAGGTCATCGTAGATAAGCTAACAAAGGATTTTGAAATATTATAGAAATTTCTGATCATCAGGGGAGGGTTTCCTACTGTGTCTTATGAAGCCTACATGGAGTTGGAGGTGTCTATTCAGGAAATGATTGAGTATGATATTCCAAGCGCGGAGCAATGGAGAGCCATAGAAAGATTTGGAAAGACAAAGTACATCCTTCATTCATGAAAACAGGTGTTGCACGCTGAGGAACTGCTTGGACGGGCCTTGTTACCAAGTTGATTTAAATTAAATGATCTATTAGGATCGAAGCAAGTAGTTTATTCCTAGTAGTTAGGAATATAGTTACAAGACTTTGATTAAGCAGGTTATTCAATTATAAATCTTCTTGGAAGAAGACATCATTTTATGTATATAATTGCATTTACTTTATGTGATGGGGGTTGGAACCCATCTTGTTGTTGAATGTTCTTTTGAAGACATATATTTTTTGAAGAATAAATTTGAATGTGTGTGGGTTATCAGAGATTCCTGCGCTATTTACATTACAGTCTGTGTTTATTTTCCTTTGTGATTGTCTTTTCCTGTGTTACACTCCATTTTGTTTTCTTCATATCTGAAACATAGTGTTGAATGGTTAGAATTCATATTGGTTATGCTCTGATCATCGTTTCAGATATTTTATAAACGTTTCTGCTAAAGTTAATATAGAACTCATCTCCTGATGCTCTGTATTGATGGACTGTTCATTATTTCTTCTGTTCCACATGAATTAAATGAAGGACTGTGATTGAATGGTTATCTTGCCTTTGATAAAATCTCACGCATATGTCTTTGTGATATCTTTATGTATATGTGACTCCATTTCCCACTGTTTATGTGTATTGTTTCAACCATCTGTATAATATTTGAGTGTTGATTTATATCTGGCTTTGTTAAATCTATATTTGAGAGATCCCTCTCTGGAAAGAAAAGCCAGTTTCTTTCCAAAGTGGTTTTTGTTGTTACCTTTGGGATTTACCTTTGCAACCTGGGTACATTCTGAGTGTTAACACATCCCTCTCTTGGTATGTTCAGACTTCTACACATGTATCCTTTAAATCTCGAATTATCTTTATAAAACCACCATATGTTAGCATAATTCAAGATACAGAGCCCTGATTACAACAATAATAAGCATTAATATGATAAGACAATAATTAACCATACATGTATGAATTGAGGGATCAAGTGAAGGAAAACATATGTTTGGTGTACATAATGGAATAATATGACGCAAAAAGAGGTAGGTAAAGGTGGTCAAAAAGGGGTCATTTCTGGTCCCAACAATTATCTGAGTTGATGGACACAACTCCTCAACATCGTATTCCTCCTATGCTTCATGTTTTGGTGGTTGGGAATGGGAAGTCCTTTATTTCTTATGTGGGTCTTCAGCCTCTTACAACTATAGTGTCTCGCACGTGCACTTCTCTCTAAAGCATGGTGACTCCCTCAGTGGGTTTGAGCTAGAGGCCTCACCTTTAGGTTCTTGTACTTTATACACACTTCTTCAATAATTTCAAGATCGTAGTCTAAAAGGAACTGTAGATGTGTCAGTCAATCCAAGATTGTGTTCTTTACATCCTCTGTAGTAATACAAAATGGTAGTACCTACTCAACTTTAGGCTCTATGGTTTGTAAGATGGCAACATTATGGAAGTCTACCTATAAAATGACTTTGTTGTTAAATGGGTCCACAATGCTATGAGAAACCTTAAAATCCTCTCAGCTCTGTCATCGCATTAAGCATCCTAGTGTACCACATCAGGAATGTGGTCTCGACATCCACCTAGAATACTTGGTTTGGATGATGGTGGAAAATGACGAACTATGTGGCTATGTAGTCTTTTGGGGTGGGTTGATCGCAGGTGTGGTGTGGTGGTGACTCCCAAACCACCATGCAGCAATGAGCATCAAAACCCAACTATAGTGTAACTTAGTTCCATGATCTTTCACATCTAGGAAAAATCTTGGAAGAACTCCTTGAACTAGTAGGGTTCCCATGTTAATTGTTTTCCCATGTCACACTATTCTACTTCCATTATGACTCCTATCGAGCACTCATCCTTCCATAATTTTCTCAAATCATTGCAAGCGAGGATCTACATCACAAACTGGATTTGGTGCTCTCAAATTTTTTATATTATGCAACCTCATGATCGTCATCGATTCCATGAATTCCATTGAATCCACACCTTCCCGTGGAATCCCCGAGATTGGATAAATCACTATATCAGTGATCTCATACTTCTTATCCAACCATAGGTATCTCCCCTAGAGACGGCTCAAGAGGAACCTCATGGAGGCGTTGATGTAATCACCCCTTCCAAAATGTGGAACAGCCATGAGGGACATTATCCTTGACTGGTGTAGAAACCACACCTAAAAGCATGTGGATCCACACTTTTTACACCTTCGGCATTGTGGCTTACTTCTGTGTACTTATCCACACCTAACTCAGGAAACTATATGTCATCCAGGATATTAAAATCCAAATAATTCAAAAAGGGTACCCTACCCAATAGTGCTCCTTTGACCTCAACTTCTATTGGGAGTGGCACTTCTAGCACGAGTATTCTTTGGCATCTTTCATATTTGTGCATCCCTTCTTCGCTACTAGTGTAGTCACAATGGCTATGCACTTACACTCTCAACCAAACTAGCTCTTCCCACAACTCACTACACTTTCTCACTAACTCTATAATTCCTACTTTGTTATGTACTTCTTAAACACACTAATAGCACTTTCCTTGCACTTAGATTCTCTTATAGCCAGGAGTGACAGACAGGTTGTTCTACCTCAATTACTACTCTCCCTTCCTCATGCCTCTTCTCTTCAATGTTGTATGGGATAAACACTCTATGCAAGCTCACTTTTCCTCTGTACACCCCTCATCTTGAATGCTCAACTCAATGGCCACTCTGCATAGGCCATCTCTACATATGTGCAACACTACCTTCATTCATGCATACCTCCTCTCTTTTCATGCGCATCTACCTTCAATCATACAAGCAATATGTTTGGTATTGGAAACAAATAATCTTAGTCCTTTCGTGTTGTTACTTTTTGTGCAAAATTTTTAATGAAGCACTTTCTCTTTATGGAACTGTCCTCTACTAATCTTTCCAAATCTAGAAAATATGGTTATGATTAACACAAACTCTGACTAACATGTTATGACCAGTAACAAATTTTGGTCCATTTCAAAAATACTTAGGGGGTAAATCGAAGAATTTTGCTGAAACTTTTCCTTACAAATAATTGACAAAGTGACACATACGTGCATCATTATTATTTTCCCCTATGTTGTGACAAGCATTTGAAAATGCGTTTAAGTGTCCATCAATTGTTCAAGTTCCAATTGCAGAAACTTTGGGCAAGTGATCCTTGAAATTTGGAGTCGGAGTGGTTATAGGGGAAAGATTAAAGGGTGATTGTACGTGCCATGGGGTGTTGTTAATGTCTTCTTCAAATTGGAAGAGACCATATTTCCAAATAACCTTACCTAGATTTGTGTGTAGAAGTAGTAGGATTGCACCCACTTTACATATTAAAATTGAGCTCACATGAATCTATGGACCAAGACAAAACTTACAGAATATTCCACAAACAAATTTACTCAGAATATGATATGAAACAGTGCAAATAATGATTTGCAGTTGTATATGCTTTCATTAATCAAAAGTAAAAAATGGATACAATCTAGATCATTATTACAATGCAATACACTGGCATTAATAGCCAGAAAATTTGAATTCAAGAGAGGAAATTTGAATTGATTAACTCAATATGACTGCATGGATAACTAGATGTGTCTAAATCACTATCAGAGCTTAACTATCTAACTCCAGTTGTCTAATTCAGTATATCAATCAGTTAGAATCAGTTAAACTAGTCTAACTGATGTGGTAGGTGAGAAAAGGTGCCTTCCCACATGCATCCATGCAAATACTGGCGGTAACTGAATGTAACTGGATGTAACTAAATGTAACCGACTCATAACTAGGCTTGACTAGTCACCAACTCTCAAGAGCTAGAGGTTGGTCTTGACACTCCTAGTGGCTCCTAAATTGTAGGGATTGGTCTAGGAGGCGCATAAACTGGTGCATGTAAGTGTAGGAAATGGAAGTTAGCCTCAATATATGTTCCCCGCACTCTATTTATTGGTACATGTGTCCCCATGAGGCCAAGTGTACCCAATGGTACTAGTGACTCAATAATGACTAAAAAGACTCCTAATTTAGGCAGAATTGACCAGTTTGGACAAGGGAGGAATATAATCCTAACACCCCCCCTAAATGATAACTTGGAAAACTATGTTCCCTGGTAACTAAGACCAAAGGTCACCCATTACAGCTAAAATACAAAAAGTAACTGCTTAAGACAAACAAGGAAATGGGGAAAAACCTCATGGGAAAAATACCCCCCCTCAAACTAAGCAGGTGGAATCAGGATCAAGCTTGTTCTTCTATGCACATGTATCGTGGGGCCTGGAATGAACTTATCCATCCAAACTAAATTATTATTTCTGGAGGAATCTTCCTCTTTGGAAAAAGAATAATATTCTCAACTAAATCAAAAATATAGACAGTTGTTGGATGAAAACTAGACCCATGTAGAGCAACTGAAATCAACTTATAAGAGAGAAAAAGTGCTTGAGAATTCAAACCACCTGAGGATCACCCAAGAAACTGATATATTGCAGACTTTAACAGAAAACCATGTGAGTTAATATCAGCTCCAAGTGTTAGGAGAAAGTGTCTAGGTGGATGCAGAATGTCTCACTCTTTACTAGTTCTGTGAGGAGATGAGAATGTGATCAAAGGTAGAGAAGCCCTGGGATTGTGGAGGGAAAATACTTGAGATCCATAATCTAATATAGCTTCATAAATAACCAATGATTCACAAAATACAATATCAGAAACCTCATAAGAGGAAACTAACATCAAATCCCCAGCAGCAAATTTAAAGAAGACTTGTGGTACTTGATTTGTCACACCAAAATGGATGATACCAGCTACAAGCATGACTGAAGGCTCTTGGAACTTAAAATTGAAACCAAATAATATCATATCATATCCAAATAATATCATATCAGATCCAAATAATTTCATATCATATCCAAAAGTATGGTCCACTGAGATGGTAGATGCGCAGTTTTCTCCTTCTTCAAAATTTTGAATATTGGTGCATGCAATCCTATACGAATTTGCTGGAATATCTAGATCAAGGAGAGTGAATGGATCACTCCTAAAATCTGGTATTATTTCCAAAAAATCCAAGGTATTACTTATCTGCACACCAACAGCAACATTATAGGGAGAGAAATTGAATTCCTCTTCACTTTCTGAAGCAACCACTGGAAAATTTTGCACATAATTTAAAGGAGAATCACTGGAGAATGTTTGCATAGAAGAGGAGCATATTTTTGCTTCAATATCATAGATTTGAATGTCTTCTTATAGATCATCCATATGAGAATATGAGATATCATATATCTCATAAACTTTCGAAGCAGCGAAACGAGTCACTGCAAGGAGACTTTATTCAATTCGAATTGAATGTGTAGAATATTCGGCTTCTTCTTCATCTTGAACAACATCATCAAAGAGAGTAGAGGCTGAGACTTTTAAATAAATATCTCTTGTGGTGTTGGGTGTGATCTCCAAATTTCTATTATTATCCTCGTTGTGCTTGCCAAAGGTTCTATCCAATTTTGTCCAGAGATCCTTTGGGTATTCAGCAGAACCAATAAGGTAGCGCAAGCTTAGAGAAAGGACCAGACATATTGTTCCAAAATATCTATCATCATCATTTATCTATTCATTCTCATCCTCATAAGACTCTTTACCAATTCTAATAGATGCCTCATAGATATCTTGTCTCTTTAGAGATGAAATCATCTTCATCTTCCATTCTGAATATCTTGTGGATGGAGTAAGAAGAGGAACTGATAATTTCGAACCCATCTGAAGTTGTACCTACAATTACACAAAAAACCAAAGTAAGGTCGAATAGCCTGCAATTTTGGATTTTGCATCACACATGGCTTAGTCAATCAAGCAAGCTTGATCAATAAGGTAAGCTTTTAGGAATTATGTGGTAAACTCTCTGCTTCTGGTGCACTAGAGCTAGAATTTTTTAGTTTTCAAATTGCTTCATAGATCCAGCATGAAACCTGTAGAAGAAGAATTACCTTGTCCTTCTAAGGCTCTGAAAACATATTAAAATTGAGCTCACAAGAATCTATGGACCAAGAAAAAACTTACAGAATATTCCACAAACAAATTTACTCAGAATATGATATGAAACAGTGGAAATAATGAGTTGCAGTTGTATATGCTTTCATTAATCAAAATTAAAAATCGATACAATCTAGATCATTGTTACAATGCAACACATTGGCATTAATAGCCAGAAAATTTGACTTCATGAGAGGAAATTCGAATTGAATAACTCAATCTGGCTACATGGATAACTGGATGTGTCTAAATCACTATCAGATCTTATCTAGCGAACTCCAGTTGTCTACTTCAGTCTCTCAATCAGTTAGAATCGGTTAAACTAGTCTAACTAATGTGGTAGGTGAGAAAAGGCACCTTGCCACATGCAGCCATGCAAATACTAGTGCTAAATGAATGTAACTGACTCATAAATAGGCTTGACTAGTCACCAACTCTCAACAACTAAAGGAGGTTGGTGTCGGCACTCCCAGTGGCTCCTAAATTATAGGGATTGATCTAGGAGGTGCCTAAATCAATGCATGCAAGTGCAGTCAGTGGCAGTTAGCCTCAATCTGTGTTCCCCACACTCTAGTGACTGGTACATGTGGCCCCATTAGACCAAGTGTACCCAATGGTACTAGTGACTCAATAATGACTAAAAAGACTCCTATGTTAGGCAGAATTGACCAGTTTGGACAAGGGAGGATTATAATGCTAACAATACATACTCCCAAACATATTCAAAGGCGTTGTGAATGATGTCATTTTTCTCTTGACAGAAGGTGGAGTTTATAAATATGCAATATTGTAGGTCGATGATTCACTCTCCGATTATGAAAAGTATTGAATTAAAAAATATCGAACTTTTAAACCTCTTTCCTCCTTCTCCTAACTTCTAATAATGATTCAAATTCAGGGGATTTTTCTCTAATATAACCAAATTGTCAAGGGTTTGGAACATCAATGGATCAAGGATGAGGAGGATTATTTATAGCTCACCTAGCAAAAATTTATCTTTGTTCATTTAACACAATCTCTTGAGCAATAACTTCCCACGCATTCTCTAATTGTTCTCTAGTTTGTATTATGTCTAAAATGAAATTAAACAATAATGAAGTAACGTTGGTTTGATCAAGAAAGACAAATCTAATGTTGGGTTGCTAGAATTCCAAGTCATGAGAATAAGAATGTAATAGCATCGAAGACTACAGAAATAGGAAAAGATCATGACAAATAAGTTCAATGGGAAAGCTTAGTCTATTTGCTACAATGGGAGAAACCTTGTATACTAGAATTGAGCTAATAGGACTAAAAACATTAATATTTGCAACTCGTTAAGAATCTCTTTAGTTGTTTCAACAATGTGAACCAATAGTTGTCCTACAATATCTCCTTGGTTGAAACCTCTAGGATACAACAGAAAGACCTTAGTCATCTAACTCTGATCTTCCAATACCTGTAGATTTGAAACAAAAAATGAATAAAACCAAACAATAATATGCATAGATATACAAAAAAACAAAGGAAATTAAAAAACAAAAAGAAAATAATGTAGGCCCTTGGGAAAATTATTTGTCTAACTATAAGATTGTTTATTTGAATCCTTAGTATGGTTGCCAAATATTGTTGACAAGGGAAATTGAAAGTTCCCAAGTCAACCTTTTGACCTCTTGGTCGGATAAATCAAGAAGAGGCAAGAATGTTAACCCTTATTTAATAGCATAAAACATAACCTAATAAAAACCTTCACATACATCTAATGAGATTGTTCAAAACATATCAAAATCCACTTCAGTAATTTATATGGACTATCTGGCACACTACAAAAAAAACATCAAAATAAAATCACAATACGACAAATATAGAATAACACATCCACCATGAGCATTCGTCCATTTCTTGTTATATATGTGTTTGTGTGTGTAACCAAATCTCGGCCTCACAGGTATCCAATGATATTGTTTAAAACATATCAAAATCCATTATAGTAATTTATATTGACTATATGGCATACTACAAAAAAATCATCAAAATTAAATCACAATACAACAAACATAGCATAGCACATCCACCATGAACATTATTTTGTTTCTTGTTGTATATGTGTTTGTGCATGTGTGTGTGCATGTGTCTATGTGTGTGTGTGTGTCCTTTACATGCAGGAAAGTATAAGGAATCACACAAATTACAAAGGAAACATAAATGCGTATAAAAACATGTGGTAAAAACATGAATAATAATTTTTTTAATATAATTTTTAAAGAAAAACAACAATGAAATTAAGGAACATCAATTAAATAGACGCAGAGGAAACAGAAAATAAATCAACTAAAGAAAATAAAAGAAAAGTAATATTCTAATTAAATCGTTCTTTCATCAATACACCAGAATGACTGTCTTAAAGGTCTTTAAGACATCTACAAAAGTATGGACTATAAACATGTTATTTCATAAATAAATAGTGTTTACAAGGTAGCTTGATTATCATGTAAATGGGAAACAAAGATCACAGACTGACAAAATTGCAATAGGCTTCAGTGAATATTTTTTAATGTTGGTACTATTCTCTACAACCAAATAACCAATTAGACAAGCTAATGGAAAATAAAACCCCTTTACTTCAGCAAACAAATAGTGAGATATGCCTCATATTGCATAAAGAATATGAATTTGACCTCCCGTCTTTCCATCAAATAAGAACTCATGCTATCAGCAGACTTATTAGACCCTAACAGTCTAGTGCAATGGTGGGAAAACTTTAAAATAAAGAAAAATGATTTGAACATACCATAGTGAGTGTAAATTGGAACCCTTCTTCTTTAGGCTTGATTCCATTAAGTAGTTCACACCCATAATGGTTAGCAATTACTTGTACCCATGTTAGAACAAAATTCTAACTACCTATCAACACACGGTTACAAGGACCGAACACTACACCTTTATGACTTCAAAAAAACTCGAGAAGAAACATAAGAGACATAACCAAAATATATTTCCACAATGGTCAAACAAAGTAAAAAGGGGGCCCTCTTGATCCATAAGATACATCACTTGGGGGTTGGATCCCAAGGATATTGCTTAAATACCTTGTAAATCCCTTCACTTGTCAATTGTCATAAAATTGTTCTAATCCTTCACCATTATTTCAATTCAATATACCTTTAAAAGAATCAAGATATGTGATACATGTACGTCAATCATCATCATATATAATGCAGCATCATTTTATATGCATAAATAGAGTACTTATGAATGATCTTTTCATACAAACATTCTAAATTTAAACTATTGTAACAGTCCAAATAATACACTTTCCATGCTCATCAAAACCATAAAAACATATCAACTTTTAATCAAACATTCACAAAATTTATGGATGAAGGTTTTCAAAATAAATCCCCAGTCTTGTATAATCCCAATGTATTTCCCTGGCTATATCCACTAAATTTGGTACCTAAGGATTTCACTATATCCAAAGTTTCTTTCCATTTTTCTTTGCTAGGGAAAGTTTGTTCATTGGATGGGTGTTTGAGGTCATCATAATTTTTCACATGATCTTTCATTTTGGGGGTCTTAGGTTTGTTCCCAGATGATGTAGATCTGGTAGATTGGTGCACAGAGGGTTGAGGAATATTACATTCCAAATTGGTTCCCTTTCCCCTGGGTGAACGAGCCTCTTAATCCCAACCATCATTACAAACAAGTGGGTCTTAGGGCATTTCCATTATGCTAGGCTGTGGGTACAAAATGGTTGATGCTGCAAGGGAGGAGGTTCGTCACGCTAAGGAGGGGATCCAATAAACAAGTGTTTAGTCTGAGCAAATTAAGAAAATTCCTAAAAATATGCATTGAAGTGGATAGACATTATTATTCTCTTCCTCCTTCCTTCTTTCCATGCATGGTGTTCCCTGCTACCTCTACCTCTTATGGATCTCCTAGATCCTTGGCTGTGGAAACTTATACAAACAGAAACCGTATTATATTACAAGATGAACTTAACAATATATCATATAAATGTATTGCTAATAAGCTATTCACATGCCACATAATACAATAAACCAATTCCAAAACTTTCGAGAAATCAAGTAATATCATACATCAACTCTTCTCTCTTTTGTAGCTAGACAAAGACATTAAATATTTCAATCAAATTGAATTACATAAGTAGCAAGTAAAGGAACTATGGGGTTAGCAAGAAGCAATATATCACAGGTAATTTGGAGAGGAATGGGTACGTGAACTTAGATCAAAATATTGGGTCTAATCACATTATTCAATTTTGACTTTGAGCATGCTATGGAAACACTTCAATCAAAAAATAGATTTAACCAAACTTCTTTGAGAACTAGGTTATAGATTATTTCCATATAGTGTATGTGCATTCAATAAATTGAAGTAAGAAAGTCGATTGGCATTATTATAAATTAGAATCCAATGGTGATGTATAGTGTTATGAAACCATTAACTCTTACATGTTTACTCAATATATGATAATAGAGGCAAGTTATGCATCAAGGTAATACAACATTGCTTGAAGGGAATCATAAAATGAACAAAGACATAGGAATAAACAATGTCAACTAAAGAATACATGACCAATCATGCATGAAACAAGCAGAGCTAATAGCTACAACATAAAAGCCATGATTTTACTTCTGTCTTCAAAGACTAAAAACAATACAAAGAGATTCGAAGGAGTGCAACTCGCTTCGTATGAGTAATATACAAGATCATTAATAGATGAGTTCAAAGGAATTGAGATCATAAGACGAAATGCACAGTCAATCATGTTATAAATGGGAAAATTACCATATTCCCTCAGAAATGGAGCTTGACGGGCTTGGGATCATTCATACATCTTTGATAAGAAACCATGCACTGGTCGAATATGATATTCAAGGACTAAACGAAGCTTGCATCCAACATGTACAAGGAAAATCTCAACAGAACAAAAACACACAACTCTTTTGACATTAATCCTTAAATGTAATCGTGAGAAGAGATTCGTCAAATGCAACTTCGAAGTAGACCATATGAGGAGAAGAGTATTTGTAAGGTTTTAGCATTAAAATAGAGGAGGATGATTCATAGTTATGATCTTGAAAGAAATTAGTAGTACAACTATCTCCATCGAGGTATGAACAAGTTGAAAATAAATGGGGCTAACGTATATATATGCTCATAGGGAAAACTTGTTCTAATATCAAGGAGTCAAAGTAGAAAGATGGTTAGGGTAGGAAGATATCCATGCATTTGACATTTAACACAAACATCATTTCTTTGAATAGCTAAACAATGGAATATCAAATGTGCATACCTTGTACAGTAGACTTAGAACCAAAAACCATCCTTTATAGTTCTATCAACAGTAGTTTTAACTTTGGATACATCTAGCATCTACACCAACGTTCATCGAGCAATTCTTAATAGTATATTTGTGCCTTGAGTAGTGTTATACCCAAAGAAATGTTGACTAGGTATCTCCTACAAAGAAAAAACCGGGAGGAACAAATGTCAAGCTTAGACCTTAATCCCAATGATCAACAACACAACCATGATAATTGTGACGAAATATAACTCATTAAAATCACACAATAAATAGTGGGGTGCGAAAGTATGTCAGAAAGGGTGGTGGCAAGGTCTATGGCCCAGGTCATGGCTAAAAGTTTCCCATACATTGTATCAAATAAGCATGGCAATTCGCAATCGTTGATTTGCCACCCAGCAACCTTAATTCAAAGAACATGACATATAACATCAAAACTTCACTCATAACTGGGTGGTGGGTAGGATAATAAATCCAAATATATTGGTATTTTTCATTTACATCCAACACTTCACAATTAACACATGACAAAACACCCACCAACTTACCACGTCAAGGGTCTAAACATCCATGACATGCAATTGTGCCTACAACTCAAAGGTCAAACATAGAAAGATGAAGCATATGGCAGATTGTATTCACCCTTGCAATGTTTCATACAACACATTATACCGCATGCACTATGAAACTATTATTACAACTTTACAAAACATGAATCGACAATATTCACATGCAAGGAACTCATGAATGTCGTAGGATTTGTTATATGCATAAGTCCAAGATTACGATAAGGGTTGGTATCCTTACAGTCAACTTTCCATAAATATATTGTCTTTTCTAGTCATGTCAAGTCCTGGTGATAAGAACATACTGTCCTCTGCGTCACATCCTATTTTGTGTCACATCTTGGTGTGGTCTTTGTCCAAAGATAAAGTGATTCATTTTATGGAGAACATTGACCAAGTTAGGATCAGTGGTACTAAACTAGAATGTGGCAATAAATTTGGTAGATACCTTTTCATGATTCTTACACGATTCTTATTATACATTATCATGTCTTACTGAACATACCAACTGTGTGGTATGACATCTAGTGTGTGGTAGAAATGATGCACCCATTGACTGTGTGGTACACTCTTCATCTCCCATCATTGCTGATAGAACTGAATGTGTTCTCTAGGATCCTCAGTTCCTTTGGATCTATTGAGAGGATTCAAGTCTATAGAATACTATAACCTCACCTTGATTCATGTCTCAACAGATTTGTAGCTATTTGACTCATCTTTGTGCATCCTCCACCAGCATGCAGGCATCCATCAGGTTACGACATCCATTTCTTTCACTATATTTTCCTTTGGCACTCACACTTACATTTTCTAAAGGAAAGTATCCACTTTCTCTATACCATCGAACACTAGTAGATCATGCAACTCCAATTGAATCCAATGCACAAAATTTATAATGTTTGAGCATCTCCTTGTAGACACCTAATAGAGCTAGTTCTTCCAACAATCTAGTGCATCTTATGAATCTGTGTCAAAGAACACTCATTGTACCAAGTAAGGAATCCATCCCTAGTGGGATTTATGTAATCTTCTTTCATGGGAGTGACATTGTATATATTCTCTAATTCAAATATATTGTTACCATCATTAACTGGTTTTGTATATATGTCTCCTTCTATGACATTCAAATGAGCCACCACATGTAGTTCCTCTCATTCAAAGAACAAGTATCTCTACTTTAGGTTCATAATAACATTGTTTCTAAATTCCTAGTCTATCCCCAACATAGTTGGGTAGGGATCAATATACTCCAATATCTTAATCACGACAAATTTCGTTGTAATACCCCTAGTTTTGACTTGGATGTATTTGAACAAAATTATGTAAATGATGTAAATATACTACTATGGATTCCTGGTCTGGATCTCTAGGTCAAGGCTCGACTAGTGAATGGCTAGGCATGTATAATGTAAATATTTTATTTTGATTTTGAGTTTGGCTTATCATGCCAATTGGAAATGTATGTAAACATTATGTGCATAAATAATAAAATGGTCCAGGAATGGCTTTGTAAAGACAACCAAAGGGGATATGACTCCACCGGAGAGGAAGATGAAAGGGGGGCCGTGGGAGACCAAATACTTTCCACCAACTATAAACTTTAGAACCCATCCAAAATTATGTCATGTGCCTTAAATAAGTGAATTGTCTCTTTTTTTACTATTTTCCAATCATTGAATGCATGTGTAGGGTTGGTGGGAAAAGTCACCTCATGCAGTTAATGAATCATGGGACCGACTGCACTTTTTTCACAGTTCTATCAGCTTCCGAGAGTCCTTTCTTCTACTATTGGAATTCATGTCAATTGTCTTTTCACCATTTTCTCATACCTGCTGGATTCAACCATCATTCTCTCACACTCTCGCGTGGATCTACACTACATAGAGCTATGTATTGTTGCTCATGACTTGCATAACCCAAGAAATTAAAATTTAGGGACAAAGTTGTATATTTGGAAGGGAAATGGATGGTTGTAGGTGAGTAGAGAGGCTCATTAAGCTAGGAACCCTTTCCCATTGGTTTATGTTTCCCGTAGATGCTTGAGAAGCCACAAATTGAGGCTACAGGTGCTTTTCCAACAACACTTAATAGGTTGGTATTCTTCTATATACACACTGGAAGCACTTGTCAAGATAGATCACCCAAGATAATTTTGGATCGATGAAGGGGGTGCAAGAGCTAAGAAGGGTGTTCTGTGGGTTAGGTATTGTGGAAGCCAATGTTGTAAGGGATAAGTGAGATCCATGTAGAGCTTTGTGTGAGCATTTGTCTAAGCATAGATATTATATCAGGTTGTGGGATGAGAGAGGGAATCCTATAGGTGTTTTCTTCTCCCTGGTAGCCACCTATCCCAGCTTGGGGGTGGACTCTCAACAGAAAGAGTATATGTTCGATAGAGTGACTACAATTGGGTGGAAAATTGCTCTTACATAGCTAATTTCTTGGATTAGCGTTGTTTAAAGATAAGTATTCTTGTTTATTTGAATCTGAAACATATTTAATTGAAGCTTGTATATGCATGTTAATCATATGTGGATCGATTTTATTTATGTTGTGTATGTTTATTTATGTTCTACACACGTATTTATTTGTTATGATTTTTTTATTTGGATTTGGGATGATATTTGGAGGCCCCGAATCTAGATAATGTCCCATCCCATTGGTCGTATTGGGTGAGGGGGTGATTATAGAGTGGTGTTAGAGATTCTGGTTGCAATATCGGAGCTATATGGGCTAGACATTTAGATTTACAGGAAAAAAATCAGAAATGGTTCTAGAAAAATCATTTTATGTTAAGTGACAGATACATGAATAGAAATAGTTTTGAATTAAACCCCAATATTGGAAAATTAAAATTATGTGCACATACAAAATTTAGAAAAATTGGAAAATTCTAGTTGGGCCCCATTAGTGCCAAGTTCCAGGTGATGTGGGGGAGCCACATGGGCAAGAGGCCCAATGTAGAAATTCCGCGTGGCCAGAGGGTGGGATGTGGATCAAACGCATGTGTAGATGATCTCCTGTGGCGGAGTGTGAAGGTGGATGAGATATCATTATTGGGAAATGGTGGAGATCAGCAGCTCACAGTGCTTCAGGCCTGTGAAGATGTCCAAAGGTTAATTCATTTTCATGACCCTGAAGGGAAACCACCCCATCAACATGTCAGTGGCTATTGGTTTGTTTAGAATCGCAAAATTTGGTTTAGGAAATCGCTTTCCCGAGATATTGAAACCACTTTTGGGTCCGATAAGCATTAATGTGATGTGGGTTCCATATCTAGAGGGTGGGGGTGTCAGGTGTGATGGGACTCGCATTGGTCATATCAGTATAGAAGGATTGTACAAATTTTATATATGGCCATTATTGCTTCAGGCTCGCAAACTTGCACGAAAGATAATTTCTTATTGTGACCCTAAAAGGGAACCGCCCTATACACATATTAGTTGTTGGTGTGTTCAAACTCGCAAAAGCGGGTTTAGGAAACCACTTTCCCTGAACCCTGAAACCGCTTTTGGTATGGTAGGAGGTGATGTGACGTGTAGATATATGACATAGGGTTGTGTCAGGATTGATGAAACATGCATCAATATTGTCGGAAATGGAAGATCGTGCACATTAAATCAATGGTTGATAACGCATCAAGGACATGAATATGTAAAAAGGTTAATGAATCAGCATAAGGATGAGACAGAATCCACCTTACGACATATCACCCTCTCACGCATTTAGGCTCACAAAAGTGATCTCAAGAAACCACTCCCCCTGTATCTTGAAACCACTTATGTCTGATAAGTGGTAATATGAGGTGGGGTTGTGTTGGGAGTGCATGAACCAAGGGAAAGGAAGTAGTTTCCATGGCTAAATTTTGGCTGTGAGTACTCAAAAAATGAAAATGAAATTATGCACCAAATTGCGTGAAAAGGAAACATTTACAAGAAAAAATAAAAACGAGGGTCCTGCCCTCGACCCTCCCTGGAGGAAATCCCCCTTTAGCCCCATTTTTATATTTCTTAATCAAAAAAGTTAGTTCTTGGGTTAAACCATGGATTTTGGGACAATATAAAATGGGGCATATTGTGCATAGTTATATTATGAATGTGATGATTCAGTTATTTCTGTAATTTGACGTAAATTAACAATTTGGTTTTTCCTAGAATGCATGAAAAACAATTATATATATTCTTCTAAGAATATAATGAAGTTAACATATGTGTTTATGAATACTTTGCAAATTCAAAATCATAAGAGGGATAGTTAAGGTTCAACATTCAGTATAGTACAGTTGGGAAATCTTGATCTTGGTTGGGCCAAGAAGATCGTTATCATGGATGATGCACAAGACTCCAACAAGTTTGAGACAAATGTTATGGGAGAGAACATACAGGTTGAGAATGTAGAAACATAATCCAATGGTATAAGAAACCAAGTGACCACCCTAGACATTGCAGAAACCATGAGGAGCAACTACAGAGTTGTCAAGTTGATAATGTGTTGGCGCAATATCAACTAACCTAGATTCAACCTCAACCAAACCAACAAAAACCCAAGGTACCAGTACGACAGGACTTAACCCCATTGGAAACACCTATGACGCAAGTGAGGTCTCACTCGAGATACCTATAGGAGCTACAGGAACCAGGATTCTGCAATGAAGAAGGGGATATTATCTTACTAGACATCGACATAAAGGACATCAACCTAATAACTACCAAGACAATCTATTACAATCCATTCACAACCTTAAACATGTTTATAAATCCAATTGAATCTTTGTCGATTCAATTACTTATTCATAAATTAACACATTATCACAGATCGCGGAAATACACAAAACAAAATACAGATTCATCATACACCATTGGACACAAGGAATTTAACATGGAAACCAAATGAGAAAAACCACAAAAGCGCTCCTTAATTAGAAAGAGTCGTAGTTCAAACGCTTTGTTCTACACACCCATCCTGCAGACATTCCTCCACAATCCCCATTGCATTGAGTCCACACACATAGCTTGTAGATCACCGGTATACTCGCAACTATTTTTCATCTTCGACATAATAATACAAAATCATTATATCAACATTACAAACTTGTCTTTTCAAAACATGACTTAAAACAACCCCAAAATCCCCAACCATTACATTTTTATAGGCTCTACTGGTCGAATTTACATCCTGCACCCACCTCCCCAAAAGTGGACAAACCTTCTAACTAAATCATCGAATGTTCCATCAGACTCTGTCAATACAATAAATTTTCCACAAATTTTTCCCAAAATTTTGGAGCTAATCGATTCAACACCCGCTTTGTCGTAACCCTGTTTACACCTCAACCAGGATCCAAAACTTAGAGACCAAAACTAACCAACTTTCCTAGGGACAATAGGACCCCAATGCTCACATGTGGCTCATCCCGAGACACTTCAGATGGAAACCTCTGGTGTGTTCATATTATCTTTAAAATCTTGAAACAATTTTGTCACGTCCTCGACCTGTCGCTGGACATCCACTTTAACCTTAGAAAGCCCTTCAATAATTCTATAACCGAGATGTTTTGAAACATCCACCACAGTTCTATCTAAAGCTTTATTGACCTCAACATGGACTGGATGAATGGTCACAATTACCTTCTTTGCCTCTTCTTAAAGCTATGTGACACAATCTATTCTTTTTTGCCCCCGTTTCCTAGAAATGGAACCATTTTTTGGCTCAACATAGACTAACCCAAGTTCAACTTCGACTAGACCAATAAAAACCCAAGGTACTAACACGACAAGACTTAACCCCGTTGGCAACACAGGTGACGCAAGTGAGGTCTCACTCGAGATACCTATAGGAGATGCAGGAACTAGGTTTTTGTAATGAAGAAGGGGATCCTCTTGTGGAATTTAAGCCCAAGCTTAAATCAATTGAACTCACAAAATTGCTTGAAAACTATGCAAGAAACACTCAAAAGGAGACTAAATATGTTGAATAACACAAACTATTGTTATATTAATTTACACCAGTCATAATTAAATTCATATTGGTTATTCAACCATGTAGATACTCCAAGGATTCAAAATAATAAATATGTTATTAGAATCAGTACAAAAGTAGGCTTACTAAACTAGTCAAAATCCCCCATGGGTACATAAATCACTTTCCAAACCATTCAGTATGCTCACGAATTGATTGAATGAGTAGGTACAACTGATAAGTGAAGTAAAGTGGAAAATACAATGCTTTTAGGAGAGAAAAAGAAGGAGGGTGAGTTGTGACAAAAACTAGGCAGTTGCCTTAGACTAGCTTTCACCTTTTACTTTAAAAAGCTGCTAAAAACAGAAAGAACTGAATAAATATGGAAAGTGCACTTGCTAATACTAGAAATTATATGCGTTGGAAGAATCTTATCCAGGACCTTTCCAAAGTTCCACTGAAGGAAATTTAGGCAAATTTTACCATAGAAATGATAGTCAAAGCCAACTAGTTGTTAGCCATATGGCTTACATTAGCAATCACTTAGTTTAATAAATGTCAAATTATTGTAATTATTATTTAGGATATTAGTGATTTATCCTAAATGATGACTAAGGGATTTTGGATAAGATTTCCTAGCCTAGTCACCATGCAAGGTTTTACAATCTAGAGAAAATCTCTCACTGAGGTGGCATTCTTCTTTGTACTATATAATGGTACTATTTGTGTGAATATATTTGATTAAGGATTTTTTCTTTACTGTCAAATTTCTAAATTCTGGACTCTACCATTGTGGGATCGATTCTCTAATATCTGGATGTTTCCTTGGTCATGCTCGTGCTCTACTTTGGGTCTGCTCCATTTAAAGGTTTATCATTTTACAGGTTTATATTTCAATCATAGATCTGCTTCATACACCTAAGCTTTATGTATTAATATTTCTTAGATTTGTTTATTCAAGGGCTCAAATAGTAAATTGCTTCAGATCCATTTGATTTTGGCAATTCTTTGTCATAAATCTATAGGTTTTTTAAAGAAAAGGAGGAGTTCTGGATCAATATTTTACCCTCGTTAGGTCTGCAAGAAGAAGGAAAACGCACTACATGTGGCTCACTGCGATTTTTCAAGATATTGTTGAGCAGAGTCCACTGTAGGAGATGATTTATCGAATCTCCAACCACCAAAATGTTCCCATTTTCTCCAATCAGCCTGCAAAGCTTGTCTCTATTGATTGGAATTAATGGACAGCTGCAATTAGACCTCCATACCCATTTCAACTCTTCTTTTATCATCTAGTTTCCTCCCTAAGAAGAAGCCAAGATCTCTGCATATTCACTAATAGTGTTTCCTGGCACAACAGAATGGCGGCCATAGCATTGAATGACATAGTGATCTCCTTCCCCATTCCATGGGAGATGTCGTGGATTTGAATTATAGACCCACCGCCATGACTCACCAAATAAATCAAGGTATGCCCTGTAGGAATGGACAGGCTTGCTGTCATTTTGCAGCTATTGTGAAAATTGACGCCTAAAAAATAAAAAATAGATCTAGCATGATTGTGAAAGAAGAAGCTCTGATCGTGAGTTTGTTGCAAATTAAATCGAAAGTTCGCCGCACAAAGGATAATTAGGCCAGGCAAAGAAATATTTGGCCACATGAGTTCAGGAAAAATAAGTGCAGATCCATCCTACGATCTACGTGTGCCTCGATATCTATCAACGGTTGTAGTCAAAGAACCCACAAAAATGGTGACACGAACCAAGAGGTGTAACAGATAAAGAAATTTGCCAGAGATCTGAGTTGTTGGGACTCAGAAATGTCACTTTTTCATCCACTTTATCTTCTGCTATTCCTCACATTTCATCATCCCATTAACCTTTTATCATAACATTTCCATACATATATGTGGGTTTCACCTTATTATTTCCACTTTATTTATTTTTAGTATTATAAGTGAATTTATGATTAAATATTAGAAAATTAACATGTTTTTCACTAATATCTCAAAGTATGGATGAGCTTTGTAATGTGTAGGAATATGTGAAGGATTAATTCAAAGAAAAGACTTCACATATATCTCCTCCACCATTTCAAGGAGATAGTTATGCAAAGAATATTCCAAGGAGAAGATCATGGAGATTTGGTTGAGAGACATGTGGAGAATTGGTGAGAGATATGTGGAGGATTTGAAGGGATCATATCTTGTAATAATAGGAAAGTAGTTGAGTGGTTGAGTGAATAGTGGATCTCTCATTATGAGATGGTTATTTCCTTTATGTATAAAAGAGAGTGCTCTCTCTTCATTTCAATAATCTTAAAATCCTAGATTATCTTAGAATATCTTAGATCTTAGATTATATTAGAGAATAGTAGATAGTAGAAGTTAGTCTTGACTTTGTAATATGGAGAAGGGAATTCTTAGATTTTGTTCATAATATTGGTTTTGATACTTTCATGATTTTTCATTGATTCTTGTGATGTAAATTAAGATTGATTGATTGTTAATGTGAACTCACATGTGTTGTCTTGTTGCTCTTCATATGTTGTATTTTTTTTATGCAATTTACTTTCAGCCGTGTGTTTCATCTTCCTGCATTAGATTAGCAATTGTGTGTTTCAGCTTAAAGGGGATTAGATTAGATTAGTCTTATTTTCATGGGGGGTTATATTAGCTTAATTTCGCTTCAGTCCTGCATATATTTTGCATGTGCTTCATAAGACTACAAACCTCGGATTGACAAATTAAATGGCTGGGCAATTACTACAATGGAATTAAAACAACATTAATTCAGCCCAACATTTTGGTGCCGTTGCCGAGGAGGCACGATGGATTGAAGTTTAGTTTGATTTCCTACAAGCGTACACTAGAGTGTGAATTTCAATTTTTGCAATGAGTGGATTTCAATTTCTACTAAGAGTGTTTCAATTCTGCAAGTGTGAATTTCAATTCCAGCAAGTGTGTTTTCTCGCAACTGTGAAGAGTAATTGTATTTCTTGTACAGAGTATTTTTTTTTTAATTTGTTTTCAGCAAGAATGTTTATTTAAATTCTTCATTTAGATTTGGGTGCTGTAAGAATCCCTTTTTCAAAATGATTTAACAATGAGTTTAATCTTGGAACAGCTCACTCGGATCCTTGCAAAAGTAGGGATCTCTTCTTCTCACGAAGAAGAGATCCTGAAAGTAGCCAAGAGCTTAATTAATCCTCCAACAACAAACAAAGAATCAACATACGAAAAATCCTGCACATTTGAGGATGAACAATCATGTGAACAGGAGATCGAGGAGGACCATGAGGAGTTGCAGCATGATCTGAAGAGTGAAAAATATGCCTATGAAAGCCCTATCGAACGATGGTTTCAAGCCCATATCAATCTAGTTCCAAGCCCATGCCTATGGGAGACCTAATGGATGAATTCTAAAAAAATGTTTCTAATTCATACTCTCATATCAATCTAGTTTACAACACAATTTGAATCATTCAATTTTGATATCATACGAAGGAGATATTCCCAAAATACTAACTGTCTATCCTAAATCTACACTCTAAAAATGTTGCTTTCTCAGTTGTTAATTGGAATATTTGACCCATCAATTATTCTTTTATTCAAAACCTGTTTCTATTGGAGATACCTATATGAATCTATTTTCATCTTCAACTAGAATCACATCAATCCATGTTTTAACGAAAACGTTGTACTCAAAATAGTGACCGTTGGTCTAGGATGAAACTCACAAACAACATTAGGATGCAAGATGTTATTCAAATTATATGACATACCATACCATAGAATTTTTAAAACCTGTTTCTATTGGAATTAGCCATATGAATCCAATTTCTTTTGGCTTTGGAATCATTCAAATCGAGCGTGAAACAAAGAAGTTATTACCAAAACACTATCAAGTAGTCTACGTCAGCCCAACATTTTGGATTCGCAGCCATCTATTTGTCTTTGTCCTTGAATCTAAATCTAGTCGCAGCCATCCTTTGCTTTTGTAAAACATAAAATACATGGTCTTCAATTTAATGCCGGATGAGAGTGAATTGAGCTTTTCCACGCTGAAACTTCCACACAAAAAAATTACAGATGTCCTCACTCAAAATTGCTTCTGCCGCCATGACTTTCCTTCAATTTAAACCTGCAACAAAACATGGCCGCATGGAATAATTTAATCACTTGAATCCCAAGCTTCAATTTTGCATGCCTCTGATCTTCCCAGCACCTATTAGCCATCGCACTTGTTATCTCTCATCCAGCTTGGTGAGCATCTTGACCAAATGATAACGCGCTCCTCTCGTTGATAGTTGTGAAAAGATCTCAATCATGGAGAAATACACGCAACAAATAGATCGATCATTACTTTCCTAGGCCTGGGTAGTTAGGTGAGTATTGCAACTCCATCTAAAACGGAAAGGAATTGAATAAATCTACAAATGGTTGTTACAGCCTTAACAAAAAAAATGCTAGATAAGAACACCTTGACTCGCATCTCGATTTTCAGATGTATAGAAAATAATTTCTAAAATCCGAGACATGGGTTTTGTGCATAACATCCTCCTTTACCTGGATCTTGAGGAAATCACCAAACAAAGCCATGATTTGTGATATACAGTTGGTTCTTCAGGAGGGTATTTTCCATATTTACTATTGCGGCCGGTTCCAAGCAACTGAAATAGTAAACTCCATTGCTATGACAATAAAGGTTGAACATAGTTCTGTGAAGGCTGAACAAAGCTCAAAAAAATGGCTAAATAAAGAAAAGGCTAAACATAGTTTTGTGAAGGCTGAACAAAGGCTGAACAAAGCTCAGAAAAAGGGATGAACAAAGAAAAGGTTGAACATAGTTTTGTGAAGGTTGAACAAAGCTCAGAAAAAGGGTTGAACAAAGAAAAAGGGTTGAACATAGTTTTGTGAAGGCTGAACATAGTTCTGTGAAGGCTGAACAAAGGCTTAACAAAGCTCAGAAAAAAAGTTGAACAAAGCCCCTAAGCATCAATTGAAAATATTATAATCGCAGAAGCAATTGGACCGGCCTTAACACCACAAAAAGGAGGAAGGTGAGAAGCAAATCGATATGGGGCAGATACCGGTGGTTGTTGCAGCTCACTCTTGCCGCTGTGTATTGCAGTCATTGTTGTCGCAGTTGGCTGGGTTGTTACAACTATGATCAGGTAAATTTAATTTTGAGTGTTTTTACCATTATTTTTATTTTATTTTATTTTGGTGTGTTAAAAAAATAAAACAAAAACAAGAATATATACATATATATATACATATATGTATACATATATGT
>LPNX010069990.1:579774-607375 GCA_001517045.1 Pseudotsuga menziesii | reverse complement strand
TATTTCTTTTGTTTTATAAAAAGAAATCAATAAAAAAATAAAAAAATTTGCAAAATAAAATAAAAATAAAAAAATTATATATATATATATATATCACAAAAAGTAAAAAAAATAAATAAATAAATAAAACAACCAAAACAAAGTTGCAAATGGACGTTTTTATTTTTCCTGAAATTGCTTTTATGATTAAAGTTGAATTGTTTTATTTAAAGTCACTTAGATAATAATCGCAGATGAAACCAACACAGGCAACAAGTAATTTTCTTTGCAACTTATGTACTTCTTTTACGAACTTTTCACAATTTTTATGCTAGGTTGCATGAGGACATGCAACAAGATCAGTTGGGGAGGGAGAACTATATTCAATACATATTCACTAATAAGTTTTCATGCAGGATTTTGTACTAAAGTTTTTTTCAAGTTTCAGAGACAGTCGCATATTGCTGTTGAAGTGATTTTTCAAAGAAACACAAATTTTTTGAGAAACATACTTTGATAGATAGCCTAAAGGAGCTGTTACTCGTGACCTTTGCTGATAAACATCATAATGTTGGTTTTTACATAGAAACCATCCATAAACTCATTTGCATCATGATTGTTTATCCATATTTCTCCTTCAGAGCACCTTCACCATCCATGCCTTGAAGTCCACTTTCCATCACTTTATCTGTCATGACTTCACACATGCCTATATTTCTGAATTGCATATATCCCTTTATCTTTTTTAGTTCATTTTTCCATTACAGTTTTCCTTCTGAATAAAACCAGCTCCCTTTCCATGACTACATAGCCTTGCCATATCCACTGCTTGACTGTGAGATCTTTTCACTGCTAGTCCTACCAATATTTTTATACCAACTCGCGTTGACTGATGTGGGATTCCTCGAGGCCCACCTTTCAACAGGTCTTGCCCCATCAATCTCAGAACCTCATCTAGGATATAGACTAGAGTTCATTTTGAGTACCTAGAGGCTTGCATGCCTTAATGGCAAGTTCTCTCGTTGACAATTAGGGAATTCATCAATGTCCCTTGACCGTCATATCTTTCAAGTGGCTCGACATCAGCACATCTATTCGCACTTCACAAGATGTACTTGGGTACCTTGGGACTCATTGACATCACTGGTGAGTTGCCTCTCATTGGTTAACGACATTCATCAATGGTCGGTAATCCAATGATTTCTCTTCAAGCTCGACCTCGACACATTTATTCGCATGACTAGAATTGTACCATCAGTTTTTGTAGAGGGTGAAGACTATACATTCTTTCGCATGACTCCATCATCATTTGCAGAAACATGACTTCGGATTTATGAGTGTACCACAGTTCCACTTTTTGCCTTCCACATTTTCCATTATTCATCAGCAGCAATTCAGATTCCTCCACTTCACATTACAACAGTTCTAGCAGTTACAGCTGCAGCATCATTTACAATTACATTTTTATCCTACAACCGTGACATATTTTCCATTATTTATCAGTAGCAGTTCAGATTGCTCCACTTCACATTACAGCAGTTACAGCTGCAGCATCATTTACAGTTACATTTTTATCCTGCAGCCGTGACATATTTTCCATGATTCAGCAACAGCAATTCTGATTCCTTCACTACCCATGATCCAGCAGTTACAACTGCAGTAGCAGTGACACATTCCATGATATAGCAGCATCAGCTACATTCTTGTTGCATCTTTCATCTACTTTTTGGGTAAGTGGGGGTATGTTGTTTTCTAAACTTTAATCATGCAATTCCTTACATGCTAGAAATGAATAATTTGGAAAATTCCCTCACCATGCTCCATTTCTTTCACAACCCATGCTAGGTTGCATGAGGAAATGCAAGCACATCAGTTGGGGAGGGAGAACTATATTCAATACATACTCACTACTATCATTCCATTCTTTTCGCCACCATCACCCATTTTTCATCTCATTTACCATTCACGAGCATTTCTTTTCCGACAAATCCTCTATTGTACTTTGCTTCATACACATTGAAATACATATTGGCATGATTCATAAAGATAAAGAAAAGGATTTCTTATGCACAATGATTCTTTCTATGCACATTAATACCTTATCATTTTCAGTGAGTGTACGGTTAAATTATTATGCAACTAGAAAACAGATGATGAAATGAATGTTGTTAACACAAGAACCAACATTCTTTACATTCATGGTTGTCACACAAGAACCAACCATAGGGAAAATGCCAGCTGTTACTCATGCATTTCACAACATGAAATGAATGTTGTTAACACAAGAACCAACATTCTTTATATTCATGGTTGTCACACAAGAACCAACCATAAGGAAATGCCAGTTGTTACTCATGTATTTCATACCCTGAAAATATTCATTGTTAAAAAGACATCATGCCAAAATTTCTTTAGAATATCCATACACAGTTGCATGAGGACATGCAACAAGTTCAGTTGCGGAGTATGTTGGGACTCAGAAATGTCATTTTTTCATCCACTTTATCTTCCGCTATTCCTCACATTTCATCATCCCATTAACCTTTTATCATAACATTTCCATACATATATGTGGGTTTCACCTTATTATTTCCACTTTATTTATTTTTAGTATTATAAGTGAATTTATGATTAAATATTAGAAAATTAACATTTTTTTCACTAATATCTCAAAGTATGGATGAGCTTTGTAATGTGTAGGAATATGTGAAGGATTAATTCAAAGAAAAGACTTCACGTATATCTCCTCCACCATTTCAAGGAGATAGTTATGCAAAGAATATTCCAAGGAGAAGATCATGGAGATTTGGTTGAGAGACATGTGGAGGACTGGTGAGAGATATGTGGAGGATTTGAAGGGATCATATCTTGTAATAATAGGAAAGTAGTTGAGTGGTTGAGTGAATAGTGGATCTCTCGTTATGAGATGGTTATTTCCTTTATGTATAAAAGAGAGTGCTCTCTCTTCATTTCAATAATCTTAAAATCCTAGATTATCTTAGAATATCTTAGATCTTAGATTATCTTAGAGAATAGTAGATTGTAGAAGTTAGTCTTGACTTTGTAATATGGAGAAGGGAATTCTTATATTTTGTTCATAATATTGGTTTTGATACTTTCATGATTTGTCATTGATTCTTGGGATGTAAATTAAGATTGCTTGATTGTTAATGTGAGCTCACATGTGTTGTCTTGATGCTTTTCATATGTTGTCTTTCTTTTATGCAATTTACTTTCAGCTGTGTGTTTCATCTTCCTCCATTAGATTAGCAATTGCATGTTTCAGCTTAAGGGGGGTTAGATTAGCTTAATTTCACTTCAGCCCTGCATATATTTTGCATGTGCTTCGTAAGACTACGAACCTCGGATTGAAAAATTAAATGGTTGGGAAATACTACGACAGAATTAAAATGACATTAATTCGGCCCAACATGAGCAGCAGTCTAAAATCATGATTTTCCAAAGATTTAAGCCTACGATTTACATTTTGGCGGTTTCATCGAGCCTGCGAGACCTGGAATCCATTTTGTGATTTGAACATGCCATATCCAACATGAGCCATGATCTGTGAAGAATAGTGCGAGCCAGAGCTTGCGATCTGTGTTTTTCAGACAGTGTTCTTCAAATCACCAATTTGCCAATCACCAAGCGATCTGAGTCACATCAGCGACCAACAATTCTACATCAGCTAATCTACATCAACCATTTATCCTTCAGCGATTCTTCTCCAATCCTAGGATCAACGATCTGACAGCCTTCAATTTATCACGCCTCGGTCTCCATCAGCTATCTCCTGTGATCTTGAACCAGCAATCTATGCGATATGACCTGCCATGTGATCCAGTAAGAGCTATCTATTGAGCTGCAAAGCATTTAATGCAGCTCAAGCAAGCTTGATGATTGTTGGATCTTGAGCTGCTCAAGATCCAAGGGTCATCAAGCCTTCTACAACAACATTAAATGCTCTACATATCAATAGATAGCTCTTCCCATGCGATCCAACCAAGCCATCACTGAGAGGATCTACATCAAACCTTGTAGTGATTTCCATCATTCATTGATCTATCAAATCCTTTGATCTGCAATTTCATAAGCCTGCAATCAACCCATCTGCCTGGTGTGATCTAGTATAAACAAACTAATGCATAGAGATATCTGCGTGATGTGATCTGTGTGGAAATATCCGACAAGAATATTTTCATTATCTACATTTTTGTTTCCATTATGCACTTTACATGGGATACACCAAACGTGGTGATGTACTCGAGGAACGAAGAAAAAAAATAACATGCAAATTATATGAAACTACAGGAAAGCAAGATTTGGTAAATAATACATGTCAAAATGTGTATCACAAAAGTAAACTCGTATTAGTTCTCACAAAAGTAAAGTCATATTAGTTCTTTCATGAAATGGGAGTTATAAATTATTTTTTTTATTGTAAAAAGTGAACTTTTAGTTCATTTCAAAAGGGAGCTATAAGGGAAATTTGAAAGCCATAAAAAGTTAAATTTGTATTAGAGATGGACTCCAAGAATATTTTGGAATAATGCTTTGTATGCAAAGAGATGGTGCTAGAAGGAAAATTTTTCTTTTTTATAAAGACAAGACTGAAATTGTTTAATTAAAAAAAAAAAAAAAATTTGTGGTGGATATGTCCTTGGCCTGTCCTGAAATCGAATAAGGGGCTCTAAAGACATTGTTTTTTTGGATGGTGGTTACTGTCTCAAATTCATCCTTGAAATTTATTGTTGCATACATGAAAGGCATCATAAAAATATCATTCAACAATCACAAGAAATAAGCTCCATCAAATCAAACGATAAATCAAAAGCACTGTCATGTGCATATAGTCAAGCATTGTCAAAGAAGCAAGTGAACAATTCAAGGAGTCAAAACGAAAAAAAAAAATTCAAAATTGAAGATCAAGTTCAAACTTCAAATTCACAATCAAATGTAACTTGCAATAGTCCTTTTGTAAGTTTACTTGTATTTTTTAAGTAAAGTCAAGGTTAAATTTGTGTTTGGGTGTATTTTTGGTTGAACCCGACGCCCTTCATACTCTACTCATCAATCATTGTAAAAACACATTTTGGGGTGTATGATCAGTTTTTCCCGACACCCTAAAATTGTCACAAAATCTCAAGAGAGTGTAACATATATGCAAGTGTGAAAGTGTCAAGTACAGGCGAGTGTGAAAACAAATCAATCCAAGTGAGCATGAAGTTCAAGTGTTTTTCAAATGGAGTGAAGTCTAGAATTTTTAGATTTACTGAACACTCTAATAATCACTACTGCAAATAACACATTCATACTAAACAAATCAACTCTTCAATCAGTGGTAACTTGTTTGCAAGTGTCACATGGAAAAGTTCAACTTCTTCAAGCACAACCACAACTACTCAATGATGAAATATGCAATCTCAAAAATCAGGAATCAATGAAGCAATCTCAACAAGTCCTTCTTCATCACAACCCTCTATTTGATAACGACAATGATGATTATAATCAACATTCAGTGAAGAATCAATTCAGTGAGCCAACTTCAGAGAAAAATGAAGATGAAGATGAAGGTATTCATGAACCTACAGTTCATGTGTTTTCTTTTGATTTTAATGAAGAAAACATTTCAAAGATTAAATAACATGTAGAAAATCAACCTCAAATCATGTCAAATCAATAGCTTCGAAATGATCTTTCCAAGCCCATCATCAAACCTTGGGAATAAATTAGATATGACAGACAAAAAAAAGGACTTGGATATGAAAAAGATGTGACTTTTCATATTCAAGACTACTCCAAACCAATTCAGTTTGTGAGTGTAGGATTCATAAATGAAGAATCCAATCAAAAATTCCATGAAGAATCCAATCAAAAATTCCATGAAGAATCTAATCAACAAGCTGATGAAAATCACATGGAAGAAATTCATGAATGCCAACATTGTCATCGAGTTGGTCATTTGGAGACAAATTGTTTTTATCTCCATCCTTGTCAACATTGTGGCAACAAGAATCATTCATCAGAAAAATGTTCCAAGAGAAACAAGCCTACAAGATTAAAAATTCACTATGGGTGGATTAATTCTTGGCATTGTACATCCACAACCAAGATGTTGCATAAGTCTTACCAAAGAATTTGATCTCAAGTAAAGACTCATCTTGTAGCACAAAGTATTTTTGTACCTGATAGAGTATAACTCCAGTGGTCCCCTTATGGCGTATATTTTAAGCATGGCCCTCACAGGATGAGATAACATGTGGATTTTTTTCATATGCCCACTTTGAGTTGAAATCTAAATGGTACTCTCTTGCATCTTAATGGGGGATACATTTACAAAATACTCTTTCTTTTAAAGGGGGACTAGATATGGTACAATGATTAAATGGTTAAGGGTAAACCACATGAAAACCCATAGCTTCTCACCTTTCAGCTAACAAAGGGGTAAATATTGATGATGGTTTTCAGACTTCAAGTTTGGGCAACAATAGTCTATAGATGGCGGACTCCAAATGTCAAAAGGAAACAATAGTTTGCAAGTGGAAAACTCCAAAATTGTAGATGAAGAACTATAGTTTGCAAATGGAAAAATCAAAATAGTATGTAGATGGAAGACTAATGAAAAAAACAGTCTATGGATGGTAAAATCATGATGTATTGAGATGTTAATCGATGCATAACAATGTTGATGGATCATTTTAGAGAGCACTTCATTGATTGTAGCATGGTGATATTCACCAATTAGCAGAAGACGCCAGGCTCTTTTAGCTAAATCACTTGGCAAATGATGAAATTTTCAAGCATACAGGGATTGTTCAGACATGGAAGCTGTTCACTCCAATATTTCAGTTCATTTCAGATGAACCATTCAGATTGACAGTTTTACAAGAATATTTTTCATTGAAGCACAAAGGAAGGCTTCTGAAAAATCCATCATATCAACTTTGGCATTAGTGTTTATTGCTTAGTTTATACAAATACATAAACTTGTGATTGAGAGGTGGAATGTTAGCCTTATGGCTTACATTAGCAATCACTTAGTTTAAATGTCACATTATTGTAGTTATTATTTAGGATATTAGTGATTTATCCTAAATGATGACTAGGGGATTTTGGATAAGATTGCCTAGCCTAGTCACCATGCAAGGTGTTAGGATCTAGAGAAAATCTCTCACTGAGGTGGCATTCTTCTTTGTACTATATAATGGTACTATTTGTGTGAATATATTTCATTAATACTTTTTCCTTTACCATCATATTTTTCCCATATTTTCTTCACTAGCTAGTGTAGGACCTAGGATATTAATAAAAAAATTAATTATTTTATCCTAAGTATTGGAATGGATTTTGATCATTCCAACAGCCCCTATTAATCCTGAATTTATGTACAATATCAGAAAAATATCAGAGATATAGGGCCTAGTAACAAGGCTTAGTCACCCTTTACATATTGTTTGTCCATACAAAAAAAGGAAAGAGACAAAACCACAAAGGGGAAAATCCTCCCTTAAACATGGACATGAACAAAATTGTAAGAAATATTGTCTTCAATCAGTATTCACCATATGATCAGCTATCCCCAGTAGTGATTTGATATTGCTGAAAGTATTCTCAAAAAACACATTGGTGAAGATGTCTGCAACTTTCTTAGATGATGCGTAGTAAAGTAGAGTAGTGACCCCATCATGCACAAGTCCTTATGTAGTGCATATGGATCTCTATGTGTTTGGTTCACTGCCTCAGTACTGGATCTATTGAGATTTTAATGGTACTTTGGTTGTCAAAATATATGATTGTGGAAGTCTCAAACTCGATCCCAAACTCTCCAAGTATACCCTACAACCACAAACATTGAGTAGTTGCATTCACAACTCCTCTATATTCTTTCTCTGTAGATGAAAGTGCAATTTCAATTTGCTTCTTACTTGACCAGATGATTGGTCCATCTGCAAGCATAAACACATATCTAGAATTCAATTTTCTATCAGTATTATCACCTTCCAAATCAGAGTCAGTAAAACCAACTAAATCTAGGCTAGATTGTGCAACATTGTGAATCCCATGAGTTTTTGTTCTTTGTACAAATTTTAGGATTCTCTTTGATTCCCTCCAATGGATGTCATGAGGATGGTCCATGTGTCTAGAAGCCACACTCACTTCATAAGAAATATCAGGTTGAGTATAAGTCAAATAAAGAAGACAACCAACCAATTTCCTATACAGGTTGTTGTTTACCAATGGACTTGACTACGCGTCTTCAAGCTTAACTCCTGAAAGGAAAGGATTGTTTGTTGGCCTGCAATCCTTCATTTTGAACTTCTTCAATGGATCTGAAGCATACTTGGACTGATGTACAATCCGAAATAAGTCGTAAAGTAGGCATGGTTCATTGCACTCTTCAAAGAGGCAATTTATTTCTTGGAACTTCCTGTGATCAGAATGTCATCCACATACAATACAATAATTATTAAATAACCATGAATCAGATTCAAATAGACATTTGGATTATAATTTCATCTACAATAGTTCTGTGATAGCAAATAGCCATTAATCTTGGCATAAAAAGCTTTGGGAGATTTTTTTAGGCCATACAGTGATTTCTTCAACCTGCACACAAGGGATGGATTAGCCACAAACCCTTCTAGTTGTTGCATATATATTTTCTCTTTCATATCTCCATGTAGGAAAACACTTTTTACATCCTTGTGATGTACCTTCCACTGCTTGGAATCTGCAATGACCAAAACTAGTCTTATGGAGTTCACCTTTGCAACTGGTGCAAATGTATCGTTGTAGTACATTCCTTGCACTTGGTAGAATCCCTTAGCCACTAACCTTTCCTTATACTTCATAGGAGAACCATCAGCATCAAATTTAGTTTTTAACACCCACTTACAATTGACTAGATTTCTCCCTTGTGGGAGAATGACTAGTGCCCATGTGTCATTCTTTTGGAGAGAATGGAATTCCTCCTTCATGGTTGTTTTCCATATTGATTATTCATATGCTTATTCATATGTTTGTGGGTCAGATTCAATCATCAGAAAACACTTATAATCAAAGAAAGGGTCCTTGAAATAAAGGGAACTCTTGAATTGAGATCTAGTCCTCCTAGATTCACTAGGATTCTGAGCTAGTTCCCCAGCTACTTGAATGGTATTTTATTCCCACTTTGGTCTTATGGGACTATTAGGATCTGAAATTAAATCATCCAATTATTATACATACCATAATCATAAATTTCATGAGTCTCTTCACTTACAATCAAAGGTGGTGGAGGTGAAGAAGACTCTCCAATTTTTGTTGCTAGCATACGCTCTTATTCAAACTGAACACTCCTTTCAATGAAGGATTTTTTAGTGATCATGTTGATGAGCGTATACCCTTTGGAATATTTAGAATACCCAAAAAATAGGAACTCTAGAATTTGGGATTTTAAATCCCTCCTTTTTTCCAATGGAATTCTAGCCCATGCTCTTGAGCCAAAAATCCTGAAATAAGACACATTAGGCTTGTGTCCACTCCAAGATTAGAAAGGGGTGACTCAATCAAGTTTATTGTGAGGCAACCTATGATAGATTTAGGATGCACAGTTTATAGCTTCATCCCAAAACTTTGGTGGAAAATTCTTAGACTCCATCATACAAGTAGCCATCTCCTTGAGGGATCTATTCTTCCTCTCAACAACACCATTATGCTGAGGTGTGTAAGGAATAGAATGTTGCATATGGATACCTATATCTTAAAAATATTTAATGAACTCATACTTGACATATTCACCACCATTATCAAATCTGAGGATCTTGAGTTTCATCCCATACTAGTTCTCAACCAAGGCTTTAAAACCTTGAAGAAGTAAAAAAATTTAGACTTGAGTTTACTGAATTAAACCCAATAGGACCTGGAAAATTCATATATTAAGGTTAATACATACTTGGATTTACTCATGGACATATGAGGAAAAGGACAACCAATGTCACTTTAGATGAGCTCAAGAGTTGTTGAGGTTTGCTCATGACTAACTCTCTCATACTTATGCTCTAGATGTTTTCCTATAATGCAACCCTAACAAAATCCTTTGGAAAACTTTATCTTTGGAAACCCTAAAACCATGTATTTTTCACATATATATTAAATATATTTTTAATTTAAACCTCTCATGCCAAAGATTGTTGGCTTCATTGGCATGGGTGAGGAGAGTAGAGGGGTTAGAGGAAGAAATGAAGTGTGAGAACTTGTATACTTTTGAACTATGATCCAAAAAACCTTTAGTAATGACTCTACCATTCACAATATTATATATTTCAACATCATTGGGAGAGAAAACAACCTCCTTATGAGATAGTGTAGGTCATCTGGTATACTGACAAGAGATTAACAGCAAGACCTAGGACATACAAGACATTATTGAAGGATCCATGGTCAAAATCAATGCTACCTATACCCTTACTTTCGATTTCTAAGTTGTCTCCCAGCAAAATCTTTGAACCTTTCAAATCATCAAGAGAGGATAAGGCCTCTTTTGTTTAAACCATGTACCTAGAAGCTCCAGAATAAATGATAAAGGAAGGAGATCTTACAATGCTTGCAACCAGGGCATGAACTCTCTCCTTGTCTTCGCAAATGGATCCTCCTTCCTTATTTTCACCATCGGGAAGGGAGATGGTGTTCTTCTTTAGGACTCAGGAGTTGAGTTAGTATATCGATATGCTTCTTCATGCAAGAGCTCCCAAGATGAAATCCATTACCACAGTATGCGCATTTGTTTCCTTCACATTTACCTTTCTTCTTCTGAAAGTTCTTATTCTTGGATTTTGAGGACTCCTCATGAGACTTGGACTTGTCTCCTTTTTTATATGGAGGATTTTTATCCTTCTTCTTACCCTTGGAATCAACCCTAGAATATCTCGAAACCAAAGCTTGATCTTTGGAAGGTTTGATGGTTCCCATCATGACCAATTTGTCTTGCTCCTAAGTCAAGTATTCCATGAAATATTCTATAGAAGGCATATTCCAAGATCGAGATATCAACTTGGTGGCATGGAAGGTCCCAACAAATACTGAGTAGTCAAGGCCAAGCTTCAAAAGGATGGCCAAGACTAGTTGCTCATCTTCTTTATCTATAACACATTTTTTTAGCTGCAAAACCAGTAATTTGAATTTGGAGAAGTAGACTTGTAAGGATTAGAAGCTTCTTGGACTCAGTGCAATCACCTTGTTGTCCAGTTGATGACCCCTCACCCTATATGTCTTCCCAAATAAATTTTTAATCTTTTCCCATACTTCATCTGGTGATGGAAATCCATCAAGATGGAATAGAAGATCTCTTGAAATGATGAGACATAAGAGACCATACGCCTCATCTCTCCTATTATGTCATTTGATATTCTCTACTGCTGCATTAGGCTCAGCTTCAATTGCCATGGTCACTCTATAGAGGCCTTTAATCCTCATCATAATATCCATATGTTCCTTCCATTCGAAGTAGTTGAATGGAGTCAAGATGATTTGGTGAGATTGATCCATTCTTCAGCAACTGCAACTTTGAATAGACAAAATGAGCTCCCAGTGAGTGATGTTAACCCTATAAAGGTAATTAGAAGAGTATAATAATCGATATACCAAGTCTCTGGTACCATGTGGAAATTAATCACAAGCTTAGATCAATTGAACTCATAAAATTGCTTGAAAACTATGCAAGAAACACTCAAAAGGAGGCTGAATATGTTGAATAACACAAACTATTGTTATATTAATTTGCACCAGCCATAATTAAATATTTTTTTTTTTTAAACCATGTATATACTCCAAGTATTTGAAAGCATAAATATGTTATTCGAATCGGTACAAAAGCAGGTTTAATAAACTAGTCAAAACTCCCCATAGGTGCATAAAGCACTTTCTAAACCAATCAAGATGCTCACAAATTGGCTCAATGAGTAGGTACAGCTGATAAGTGAAGGATTGTGGAAAATTTCATGTTTTTATGACAAAAAAATGAGGGTGAGTTGTGACAAAAACTATGCAATTTCCTTATACTAGCTTTCACCTTTTGCTTTAAAAAGCTGCTAAAAAACAAAAAGCACTGAATTAAGAAGGAAATTCACACTTGCTAATACCTAACAGTCTATGGGTTGGTAGATTATTATCTAGGATCTTTCCAAATCACTACTGAAGGAATTTTACGAAAGTTTGACCACAGAAAATGATAGTGGATTCCAACTAGCTAGTTTAGGACCTAGGAAACTAATCAAAAAGATTAATTATTTTATCCTAAGTATTGGAATGGATTTTGATTATTCCAACACTTCTCTTTATAGACATCAACATAATAACTACCATGAAAGTATATTACAATCCATTCACAAATTTAAACATATTTATAAATCCAACTAAAGCTTTGTTGATTCAATTACTTATTCAAAAATTAACACATTATCACAGATCACAAAAATACAGAAAACAACATACACATTCATCATACACCATTTTTCACAAGTAATTTAACATGGAAACCCAAACAAAAAAACCACAAAAGTGCTCGTTAATTAGAAAGAGTCATAGTTTGAACACTTTGGGTTGCGCACCCAGCCTGCAGGCATTCCTCCATAATCCTGATTACATTGAGTCCATGCACATATCTTGTGGATCAACAGTATACTCATGACTCTTGCTCATCTTCAGCATAACAGTACAAAATCATTCTATTGACATTACAAACTTGTCTTTTCAAAACTTGACTTTAACCAACCCCAAAAATCCAAACCCGTTACATTTTTATAGGCTATATTGGTCAACTTTACATCCTGCACCCACTAAAACAAAAATGAAAAAACCTTCTAATTAACTCACCGAATTTTCCATTGGAATCTGACAATAAAATTACTTTTTCCCTAAATTCTTCCCAAAATTTTAGAGCTAACCAATTCAACGCCCACTCCATCACAACCCGTTTACACCTCAAATAGACTCCAAAACTTAGAGACAAAAACTAACCAACTTGCTGAGGGATAACAGCCCCCCAACACTCACATGTGTCTCATCCCAATCCACTTCATATGGAAACCTCTGGTGTATTCAAATTAGCTCAAAAATATTGAAATATTTCCGTCATGTCCTAGGCCTATTGTTGAACATTCGTTTTAACCTTAGAAAACCCCTTCGACAATTTCAAAACTGAGATAATATGAAACATCCACCACAATTGTATCTAAATATTTCTTGACCTCGACATGGATTGGATGAATTGTCGCAGTTACTTGTTATGCCTCTAATTGAAGCTGCGTGACATGATATGTTCTTCTATTTTGTTGTGTCCATAGTTTGGTTAATTGTTGCTACAATCTTTTAAGCTCAACAACCTTACTCATCTTCTCGACCGATGATAAGGGTTTCAATGAGGTTCGCAGACTAGCCAGACTTGTCTCTGTTGCATGAATTCTCTTTGTTATATATTGCAAATTTATATCATCCATCAAGGCCTCCCATGCTTGGAACACCTGCTCATATTACTGGGACACTAAACAATTAGCTTCAAAAACTGTAAACATCTATATTTCTCAATACATTGCACACTCGAAACAATGAGACAACATAATACCTTTTTGCATTGAAATAGATCTACACATGTGGCAAATCAATTTGATCTTGTGGGTAGTTATTCTGACTCGATATTTAGAAATAATTATAAAAGGTGGAATCCAATCTATTCACACATTGATATTTCTTCAGTCATTTATGACAAGGCTACATTAAATCCACCACTACTCTTTTCATAAAAGAAGCTACTTATCATGCATTAATTGTCGAATTAAGAGAAGATCACGCTGCCAAATGCAAACACTAAATTCGACAGATATATAAATTTAAATGAGGAACCCAAACTACAGTAGATATACAAGACTTCGATAGACAAATCATGACTTATATACAATACTTCGACAGACAAATCATGACTTATACACAAGACTTCAACAGATAATTTTTAGTTTTAGTTTTAGAACTTTATCTAAAAACTTAGTTGAGAGAAAAATTGTTATGCCTATAAGGTTTTAGTCAACTAACATTTATTAAACCATCGACGAGTGTGACAACTAAATTTTGCAACTGAACTGCACCCCCATCTGTAATGCAACTGAAAATATATGGTCTCAACCAGTGTCTTTGAAGCTTATTGGGATGCTTTAAATACATACTATTGTAAAGAAGAACAAAGTCGCCGAGTTGGAATTGCTTGAACTTAATATGTTGATCATGTCAATGCTTTTGTCACTCCTTCTCAACTCGTTGGGAATAACTTGCAAATAAGTGATATTCTTCCAACTGTAATAATTATGATAATATTTCCTCAATTGCACTAGCATCTATCATCACATTAATTGCAGCTATTCTTAATATAGGTATAATATATTCCATAGGCATGAGAGCCTCCTGTCCATAAACCAATCTAAATGGATTTTATCATGTGAGCTTCTTACATGTCATTTGATAAGCCTATCTTACTATAGGTATTGAGTGATCCCAGTCATCACGATTTACATTACAAATCTTAGTAAGTGTATGCTCCAAGATATTATTAAAAGGTTCAATGGTTCCATTTTCCTACGGGTAATATGGCATTGTCTTCCTATGCTGGATATGGAATTCTTCAGTCATTTTCTCAATCACTTTATGAACAAAATCTATGCCTTGGTCACCTACTAGGACTCTTAGGCAGCAAAACCTAGTCACCACATGATCGAATAAAATTTGGCAACAATCATTGCAGTATAGTCCTTTACTGGTGCTACCTCAACCCATATGGTTAAATAATATGGCGTGGTAATTATATATAGGGAACCTATCCAACTTCTTGGTGAATTAATGGGACCAAAAAAATCAACGGCCCACTTATCAAATTCCTACAAATTTATCTCTGGTACCAATTCCATTTCATCTCGTCGAGATGGTTTCCCTATTTGTTGTCAGATGTAACAAATCTGACAGTATTCAAGCACATCTAAATGGGGTGTAGGCCACCACAATCCTAGCTATAAAATTTTATGTGTTGTCATTCCTCCTGCATAGTGGCCACCTTCCACTCCGACGTGAGCTTTAGATAACACCATTGGTTACTCAAGTTAGAAGACACAGCGACGTAGTATCTCATTTGTCCCCATATTATATAAATGTCCATCTATAAGCTGAAAGTCTGCAGATTTTACAGCCAATTGTTTCTTCTACGTTGTATTAAATCCTTTTGTTTCCCTACCCGTATTCAATAAATGCACAATTTCTTCATAATAATCATCAACCATTTTTACTGTGAATAGATATGTGTTGGGGAGATTATCATCTAAATTGGTGGGTTCTTTCACATTTTCTATCCTTGAGAGATGGTCGGGACCCGCATTCAATCTTCTTAGTTTTATAACATTTTCAAAGTCGAATTCTTGGTAGAGAAGGAGAANAAGTGATAGATATCCCCCCCCCCCAACACTGGATTATTGACGAGATATTTTAATGTATAATGAGCTATAAACATCTTAAAGTGACCACCCAATAAATAATGTCAAACATTTTGGAGTGTGTTGGCAAGGGGATAGGATGTGCAAGATGCACTTCCGCCATTGACAAGGAAGACATCAACAAGAGAAAGAGTCAACTACATAGAAAAAGATACTGACAATTGTGGTCATTTTGGTCGAATTAGTTAGAAGTTTTGGTCAAAAGTAGTTAGGAAGTTGGCCTATGTGGACCATTTTGTAATGGCTCACGCCTATAAATAGAATTAGGAATAGAGTTATTAGAGATCAAGGATTATACAATCAGTCATATTGTAAGTGAGTCGATCTAAGATTGTATTTTCTGGTCTGAGGCTATTCGACCAAGGAATGCTTGTCTTTTCTAAGATTGTTTTAGAGTTAATATAAGGAATATGTTAATGAAATTCATGTTCTGTTTATCTATGTATCTGTTAAACTTGTGAACCTAATGATGTTGTGATCTATGAATTTACTTACTTGAATCTGAATGATGCGAAGTCTTGTAGTGTTCATTGGGTTAACATATGTGGATTTCCTCATTAAATTAAATGAATATGAGTTATGTTATTGTGATGTCTGAGTATATTCCGAATGATGATAAGTAGATCATATGAATGATGCGCATGAACCCAAGATCTCTGAATGAAACTGCGATAAGTCAAGAGAAAGTGTAAAATTCCTCTTCCTACTATGGAAACATGGTTCCTGCAGCCCTCCCTTAGACATCTTAGGTGAGACTGCATCTGCTTCGCAGGTGTTGCTGGATAGGGTAAAACCTGTCTGGGCCAATGTTTAGGGAGATTGTGTCGATAGGTGTCAATAGATCTATGTAGTGAACCCCTATTGACAAAACTATGTCAACAAATGGTTTCATTATCGAGACCATAGTACAGAGAAGAAGAGGACATGTTGTGGCATCCAATGAAGCTGTAGATCCAGGACTGGTTTGATCATGAGACTTGAGAGTTCGCAGAAGAAGAAAACCAAAACTCCATATTGTCAGCAGAAGAGTGGTTGGGGAGATATATTTACTCTCATATTCATGAAATATTCTTCGCTTAGTTTCCAATAATACTGTACTAGTGGTTGGTGTAGCTTACTTTACAGAAGAGGAACTTCCAAGGAGGTGAACCTAATCAGTGGACCCCTGAACTAATCCATACATTGTGAAGGGTAAACAACAAAGATTCAGGACTTGTCAAGGTGTGGATAGATAGCATTTTGGAAGGATATATCACTGAGTTTGTTGTTGACACAGTAAATTCCTATAGCGATGTATAGAGGGAATTCTTTAAGGGACCAAGGGAGATCATTTTGTTGCCATTACAACTGTGGATTAAGATGCTAATCTGTGAAAAGGGAATACTGAAGATGAATTACAATGAGTAAACCTATGGTTTGTGTAGGTTGTAGGTACTACGAAGGAAAGGGTTGGATGGAATGATACGGGGTAGATGGATGGAAGTTTCAATGATACTGTGAGGGAATTCGAGGAAGAGTGTGGTATCCTATGAAGTGGGTGGAGATTCTGGAAAGAGAAGAGGTGGAGGACTAAGGAGATTCATCATGCGACCGGAACAAGAAACTATGAGAAACTACCACAAGGGACTAAGAAACCCTATAATGATGAAGGAAAATACCAGGCTATGCCCAAGTCTGAGGAACGACAGACCCAAAGAAATGTTGGAGACATTTACCACCATACACACTCATTTTGGTCAATTTGGCCTAGTTTAACCACTATCCTAAGTTGTATTGACATAAATAACATCAGAGGAGCATTGTATGACATCATCATGAGCACACCCACACCTACCTTCAGTCAAGGAGGCTAACTTAGCCTTCTCCTACATTCAGGGAGGCTAACTGGAGCACTCCGGGGGTGATCTGAGAGTCATAAATGCACTTTATTGCTAACTGATGGTTACAATCAGTTAAACAGAGCAGTGAATGCACCTTCCTTCATTAAATTGATTATTTAATGATTATGTAATGAATTGGAGTCAACAGGGGTGCCTCCAACTACTTCTGATGGTCAGTTACACTTCAGTTAACCTCATCGGGGTTCATTGGAGTCATTGATGTGCTACCACTTGTTGGTTGGCTTATAGTGACATGTGTCTAAGCTAATTTCAGTTAGACTTAGTCATTTATTGCACTCTGACTTCAGTTAGGGCTCAATTTAGTCAATTAGGGTTTTGATCAGTGGTTAACTTGAGTGTTTACTATAGCTTACATTCAATTAAGCTAGACTCGCTCATTCAATTCGAATGAACTCCTTGGGAATTTGAATTGTCTTGGAATTCATGCATCTAGCATGATCATTGTATTGTATCATCATTCTTTCATTTGAATATACAGAGTTTCTACTTCCATTGCAGCACCATTTTGCCAATTTTATGCATATTTGTCTGAATTCTTTGTGAGACTGTGTTTTCAATTCCTAGACCACTGTGACAAATTAATATTGTATTAGAGATCATGGCAGGATGAAGCTCATATCTCTCAAAAACAAGGTTTTTGATAGACCTTTCATGAAAAATTGAGCAATAGCTCAAAAATCCAGCACTGCACCAGAAGCCAAGGCTTACCATTTAATACCCCAAGTAAGGAAATTGTTGCTCGAGCTTGCTTGATCAACTATGTTGGGTGTGATGAAATCCTAAAATGTGCAGGATGTTTGACCTTTCGGTGCCCCATTTGTTGTGATTTGCAGGTTTTTATCAAGTGAAATTATTTGCTCCAACAGTTTCAGATGGCTTCTTCCATAGAACTCTTGACTCCATTCAATTTCCACTCATGGAAAGGAGACATGGAGATACAACTACGTTCCAGAGGAATCTATAGGGTCACTATGGACACTGAATAAGAGCCTGCTTCTGTGACATAAAAAGCTAGATTCTTGAACAAGAAAGATGAAGCATTCAGATTCTTGTGCCTCTTTGTTTCCCAGGATCTTCTTTTCCATATTTCGGGATTGAAGACTCCAAAGGAAATCTGGGACAAATTGGAAACCCTGTATGGAAAGTAGGATTATTTGAGAGTATACCAGCTTGAGAATGATTTTATGTCTCTCCAACCTTCCAATTTCGAGACCTTGAATGATTTTTTCACAAAGTTCAAGCACATTTTCTTACTGTTGAAGCAATGTAAAGTGGAGAAGGAGGATGATCAGCTCATCCTCACCATACTCTCAAAACTTGGAGCTGATTATTCAGTTTTTTTCTCTACATTCCGTGCAGGAAATCTCACAACCCCTTGATGGAATATGCCTTCACTCAATGCCTTCATTGAGTCCCTAACAAGTGAACATGATAAGCTTGTCTAGATGGGGATCATCAGATCCTCCCATCATCAATCCCTCCATGTCTCAGGGCCCAAAGGTATGAAGGGTAAAGGAAAGAAGCAGAAGAACCCAAAAACTAAATTCAAAGCTCCTAAGCCTAAAGTTGAAAACCAACAGCATGAAGAGTCTTCCAACTCAAAGAAGAACAAAGGAAAGGGGCATCATGGAAAGGAAAAAGTCAAGTGTTCATACTACAGGAAGGGCTTCCACCCTGAACATGCATGCATGAATAAGAAACTTGATGAAGTTACCTCTCTCCTTGAGAGAAATCACATCAATCTTCTGGAAATCTTTCGGAGGAGAGATCAGCAAGATCGGGAACCACAGGATGAAAGAGGTCATGCCCTCATGGCAAGCACTTCAAATTCCAAAGCACTCTTGATAGATTCTAGAGCTTCGAACCACATGATGGCTGAAAGAGACTCCTTCTCATCTTTGGAGACCAGAAAATCCATCCCCATCCACATGGGATATTACTCCACCATCATTTCATAAGGATAAGGTACTATTGATCTTGAGAATGGCTATTTTTCAAATGTTTTGTATGTACCGTCTATGGCATCGAACCTCCTGAGTGTTTATCAAATGACACATATGGGAGTACCCAAGAGAGTATCCTTCATCCTAAATGATGTAGAGATCACGAAACTTGCATCCGGGAAACTTGTTGCAAAAGTCCTTGCAAACCATCATGCAAAAGCCTATGAGTTTTCCCATTTTGTGGCGGATGCAAAGCCCACCACACTACTGACTCATGGAAATGAAGTTAGTATACTATGGCATGACAGTTTCAGCCATCTCAAATTCAAATACTTTCAGCAATTACAGAACAATTCCATGGTTGAATGCCTCCCGGTCATCAAGGCAACCACTGGAATTTGCAAGGGTTGTGTTGTTGGAAAGCACCCTGAGTACAAGTTCAATCGAGGGAAGGCAAGCCAAGCTACATGCATCTTGGGACCGATACATTCTGATATCAGTGGTCCCATGCCTATCACATCCATGAATGGATCAAGGTATCTTCTGACTTTTATTGATGATTTTTCCAGGTACACATGGGTCTTCTTTATCAAAAAAAAGTTCAAAGTCTGTGAAAAATTCACTGAACTGAAGGCCTTGATCGAGAATGCATCTGGCCAAAAGATCAAGATCTTGATATTTGATAATAGAAAATATTATGTCAGTAATGATTTTCTACACATATTCTCCCAAAGTGGAATTCAGGTCCAGCATTCAATTCCCTACACTCCCCAACAGAACGGTGTAGCGGAGAGGAAGAATCGGTTCTCAAGGAGATGACCACCTGTATGTTGGAATCAAAGAAGTTGGCTGCAAATTTGTGGGATGTATACATGCATGCTACATAATACATTCAGAATATAGTGCCACACTCATCTATGAAATGGAATACCCCTTTCGAAGCATACTTCGGATACAAGCCGGATGTGTCGAACCTGCAGGTGTTTGGGTGCACTACATGGGCCCGAATTCCACTTGATAAAAAGAGGGCTTTGCAACCGGAAAAAATAGAATGTTTGTTTATTAAGTATCCTGATGAATCAAAATGTTTCAATCTTATAGATATCAAAATAAAACATATCATCATCGAAAGGAGTGTCAAGTTCGATGAGCCTCTTCAAGAGGTGGAACTAGTGAAGGAGAAAACTGCTGAATTTCCTTCCTATTCTACTGAATATTTGGATGATGAAATTGGGGGTGATGACCCTGATTTGTATCCTATGATTTTTTATATCAGTGTATATAAAATATCAGATGCTGAATCAGAACATGAAGTACAAAATCATCTCCCAGCATGGGCCCGACAGACACTCTCCTCCACAGGAGATAACATTGGAAATCTGGATGACCCAAGGAGAACCGGGTCCGATTTCCAAAGAGAAGGTATTGCACTCTCTTGTACTGATTATTTTCTGTATGAATATTGTTATTTGATGATAATATCAGACCCAAATTCCTACTACCATTCTCGGAAGGATCCGATATGGCAAGTTGCCATGGATGAAGAGATGAATTCTCTTCAGAAAAACACTACTTGGGAGCTAGTTTCTCTTCCTCCGAGAAGGAAATTGGTTCAATGCAAGTGGGTGTTTCAAAATAAGGTTTATGCATATGGAAGAACCTAAAAATATAATTCAATTCTGGTGGAAAAAATTTTCTCCCAAGTCCAAGGTGTGGACTACCATGAGACCTTTGCACCAGTTGCAAAAATGGACTCCATCCGCCTAGTTTTGGAAATTTCAGCATCTAAGCACTGGGAAGTGCATCATATGGATGTTAAGTTAGCCTTTATACATGGATATATTCATGAGGATATATACATGAAGCATCCTGGGGGCTACATCTCTAATCCATCTTTGGTCTGCAATCTAAAGAAGTCACTATACGGATTAAAACAGGCCCCAAGAGAGTGGTATTCCAAGATGGATGCCTTCCTTCTCTCGCAAAAATTCCAAATGTGTATATACAGAAGTATTATGTTCATTTTATTATTATTGTTTTATATTTTGATGAATTACTGATCACAGGTAGCACATTTGCTTCTATTTTAGTCATCAAAACTGCTCTCCACAATGCATTTGAAATGAGCGATTTGGGGCTCTTAAAACAATTTTTGGGGCTCGAAATTGAGCAAAATTATGATAGGATAATAGTAACTCAGTCCAAATACATATCAGACCTATTATTCAAGTTTAACATGGCTGAATGTAGTCCTACACCATTCCCTTTCCTTTCAGGGATCATCCTCGAAGAAGGAAAAAGCACACCTCCCATGGACTACACTATTTATCGATAGTTGATTGGTTGCTTGTTGTACTTGACTCATTCTCAACCTGTTATCTATTATGCCATGAATGTTGTATCAAGATACATGTAGAAGCCCCATGATTTTCATTGGAAGGCATCCAAGAGGATCCTCCAGTACATTCAGGGAACCAGGACCTACGGCATTCACTATGCTGCAGACTCTGAGCTAGAGCTGGTTGGATACACAGATTTCGATTGGGTGGGTGATTCTATTGATCAGAAGTCAACTTCAGGATATGTCTTCATGTTTGTTGGTGGCCCCATTTTCTGGTCTAGCAAAAATCAAGCCACCATAGTATTGTCTTCAGCAGAGGCTGAGTATCGAGGAGCGGTGAATGCTTGCATCCAAGCTGTTTGGTTGCAAGGAATTCTTTCAGAGTTTGATCTTGGTAGTACTTTGTCCATTGTCCTCTTTTGTGACAATCAAAGTGTTATTAAGATATCCACATATCCAGTTACCAGGCAGAGGACCAAGCATGTAGAGATATACATGCACTATATTAGGGAGCTAGTGCATGACAGGACCATCATTCTGCAATACTGCCTGACTAACGAGCAGATTGCAGAAATATTCACCAATATATTTTCAGAAAAGAAGTTCACTTACCTCTGTTCACTATTGGTGGTGAGTTCATCAGGGTGATCCAACTACTTTCAGTGTTCAGCTTGAGGGGAGGTTTTCCCACTGGGTTTTCCCTCTTTTCCTCACTTAGTTTTTTTTATCATTGTTTGAGTTTCAGTATTGTACAGGGTGACCTATGGCCTTTGTTGCTGGGGCCCTAGCATTCTTATGCACTTTATGTTTTATACTCCTCCTGAGTATAGCTTAAGGGGGGGTGTTGGAGACATTTACCACCATACACACTCATTTTGGTCAATTTGACCTAGTTAAACCACTATCCTAAGTTTTATTGACTTAATTGACATAAAAGGAGAATTGTATGACATCAGGATGAGCACGCCCACACCTACCTTCAATCAAGGAGGCTAACTTAGCCTGCTCCTACATTCGGGGAGGCTAACTGGTGCACTCCAGGGGTGATGTGAGTGTCATAAATGCACTTTATTGATAAAGGATGGTTACAATTAGTTAAACAGAGCAGTGAAGGAGTATCCCTTCATTAAATTGATTATTTAATGATTATTTAATGAACTAGCATCAACAGGGGCGCTTACAACCACTTCTGATGGTCAGTTACACTTCAGCTAACCTCATCGGGGTTCATTGGAGTCATTGATGCGCTACCACTTATTGGTTGGCTTGCAGTGACATGTGTCTGAGCCACTTTCAGTTAGACTCAGTCATTTATTTAACTCTGACTTCAGTTAGGGCTCAATTGAGTCAATTAGGGTTTTGATCAGTGGTTAACTTGAGTGTTTACTATGGCTTACATTCAGTTAAGCTAGACTCACTCATTCAATTTGAATGACCTCCTTGTGAATTCGAATTGTCTTGGAATTCATGCATCTGGCATGATCATTGTATTGTATCATCATTCTTTCATTTGAATATACAAAGCTGCTACTTCCATTGTAGCACCATTTTTCCAATTTTATGCATATTTGTCTGAATTCTTTGTGAGACTATGTTTTTAGTTCCTAGACCACTGTGACAAATTAATAAGCAACAACATACCTACACCTTTGTGCACTATGCCAAATTTAGGAGGAAGAAACACGATTTCATCGTAAGAATGACCTGTGTGTCAACATAGTAGTAACAGTAGTGGATCAATGAATACTGGAAGAAGACCCAGAATGGCGGGTGATGATGTGAAGCTACCCTTGTTCCAGGGTAATGGGACTGAATATCCCAAATAGTATTGGTTCTTATGCGAAGTAGTATGGACATTAAAACAAGTACAAGACAAATATATCAAGAAAGGAAAACTAGCGACAACCTTTCAAGGCCAAGCGTTGGATTGGTACATGAAATTTGTGCAAGTACCGACAAGGCACCCTCAAAAGAACCTGGCACAGATCAGGACTAGACTACTTGAAGAATTTAAAAAGCCAAAATATGAATCACATTATATTACCAAGTTGAAGGAAATAAACCAATATTTGAATGAGTTAGTATGGGATTTTGATCAGTGTTTCAAAACTCAGATGGCTAAGTTCAGCTTTCGAATGAGTGATGTACAACATAAAGAATGGTTTATCGCTGCATTGGTACCACACATCGGCATGCCATTAATGAAATAGAATATTGATTCCCATATGGAAGATCTAGAGATCGCAATGAAGTTGGAATATTCACCATCTGGTGAAATGGGGGTTGGCATGAGCCAGATCCAGTCGCAATTAGCGAACCTTACTATTCAATTGTAGGATATCAAGAAGGGAAAATAAGTCTATGAATAAGTATGGTGTAGTCGATGTTGAACAGAAGGGAACCATATGGATCAATCTCTGGACTTCCATGAATATTTACAGGATGGAACTCCAAATCCACTAATTCAAGGTGGACTACCATGGTGTCATTTTTGTCAGACTAGAGGACATCGGTCCAAGGAATATGTATACCTTTAGAAGGTTGTGTCAAATCCAACAAATATATTTTGAAACTTTTGTCGATCAGTTGCATGAGGAAAAGGACTATAAAGCATATGATTTGCTCCAAGAAAGAACTATGGATACATAATTTATGAAAGACAAAGAACACCAACCAATAGAAATACCGCAGCCACAACTGCAGTTCGATTAGTAGCAACCATAGTTCACTTAGCAACAACCACAATACAATCAGATGCAATATAACTAGCAGTAGTCGCAGTATTCTCATCCACAGCCTAATCAGCAGCTGCAGTTCAACCAACCGTAGTATCAGCCACAAGGAGGATTTCGATGAGGATTTTGGAGAATTCGCAATGGAGTCTTGGTCGGAGAGGAGATATGGGACGAGGCTGCAAACCGGTAACATGCTATAATTGTGGATTATTGGAACATTAACAAAGAGACTGTCCAAATGTACAGTCTCAATGTACTTATCGCAGTGTTGCATATCATACTACCAAAGAATGCCCACAGTTAATTGTGAAGTGGCAATCCAAGAACCAGTTGCAACCACAACTGAACTAGAATGCGAACCAGACTGAGAATCAAAATCAGGGACCAATTGTAGGAAAAATATTGGCAGAACCCAGAAATTAGCTAGCAAATGTTGGAGTGGTAACTCGAGGAGGAGCAACAATAGGATTTGATGGACCAGTGATAAACATTTGACCATCGACTTGAAAGAATGTACAATTTGATGTAAATGCTAAAAAGTAAACCTTCTTCGACATGAGAGACATATTGAATGGTAAGTTACATGTCTATGAAATGCCACCAATTTTTTATTCAATAGATATGTCAAGATCATCAAGGAGGGTTAGTACTTTTTAAAATTTTCTAGAAAGTTGTATGTTTCTAGAAAAATATCTAGATGCATTAGCAGAAATAGTGAGCTTGTTGTACTGACAGGAGAATGGGTGACAAGACCACTCAGTGAATTATTTGTATAAAAAGAAAATGGGAAGGGAAATGAGGATAAATTTCTAGATTGGTGATTTTGATGTGGATTTAGTCATATTGGATCTAGGATCGGACGTAAATATACTAACGAAGCAAACATGGGAAAGGATGGGGAAATTGTGGTTGGTTTGGTCTCCTGTGTAGCTGTGCCTAGCAAATCAGGCAAGGGTATCACCAATCGGTAGAGTACCCCACCTACCTGTTAAAGTGGAGGGACTAAAGACATATGCATACTTCAACGATATTGAGATAGTCGATGAAAGCAACTCATACCCCATGTTTTTCATAATTGGTTGGGAAAATGACAATTTGGAAGTTATCAACTTCAAGAAAAGAGTAATGACTTTTGAGAATCGCGACATTCGAATCATTACCCCATTATATCCCAATGAATGCCGAAGATACGTCGAACTAGTAAAACAGGAAGTTGTTGGAGGATGGGATAATTCCTATAATATTTCTGAATATTACATCAACCTCACTACAGATAGAGAGCTAGGTTGGTGAGGTACTAGCTCCGCATCATCGGACTCTGATGATGCGCTAGAGAACTGGAAGAACCCGTTACATGAAGTATCGGTCAGAAAATGTGGGTGAGTGACTTAGTCGCACGGGAGATTCACTTGTTGACCAATATCCTATCACGTTAGTTCATATTGTGGGTTTTAAAATTATTAAAAATTGAACCAATATATTGCAGGTATTGGGGGGATGAGGGGTTTAAGATGGGGGTGGGTAGGGTGGTTTATAAGGATTGAGGTATAAAAAGGGGTGGGGAGGAGGTTTTAAGTATTGGGAGGGGGTTTCAACAAAAATAGTTTGGGTCAATATCTCTGGAAATTAAGGGTATTCTTTAATATCCCACGATTGCACGTGATATGTGAGATGTTCACTAAGTGAAGTCCCCATGGGGTGCTTAGTCGCTACGCTGGGTAGCAATGATAAGTCATCGAATCACTGATGTATGAAGGACTACCTAACTTGGTTGTTTTTATCAAATTCAAGGATAGAGTATCAAATCCTCAAGGACTATTGGTTTTGGATGAAGCACTGAAGGCTACTTCAGCAAGATGGTGGGAAACACACAAGACCTCGATAGGAAATCAGAATATATGTCACAGATTGATGGAAGTTTGATTTGGGGAAGCAGAGCACCACCAAGGACATAAATATGACAGAAGGAATGATCCCAATGATCATCTAGTTGCATGCCAAATTGCATGGATATTGAAGCGGAATGATGCATTTGTCCATACATTGGACGAAGTACCCTAGAGATGGTACGTTTTGGAAGAACTACGAAGGGAAACTACAACATGTGAAGAACTGATTGTCAGCTTTAGTCATACTTTCAACTTTGTGAATGAAAATCCATTCATACATAGCGCACTTCAGGACATCCACAACAAAGTGTTGGAAATCATTCTGGATGAGTTACTGTTACGGAGAGAAATTCCTATGGCTTGGGGTACCACAACAGACAGCTTGACTCCAGAAATCAATCATTTCCAATATGCAATAGAAATTAAATGTCTAACACTAAAGGATCAGACCTCGTACCTTATTCCAGACGGTTGAAGTAGATCCCCGTCGAGCTTTCCAATCTTCAGCTTGAATTGTTGTATTACTTCCTCAACAACAAGTAAACAATACAAGCATTCTATATATCATGGTGTTAGATCTATTCTAGCATATATAATCAATAATGTAAAAGCATTTGACATAATCCCATGGATAAAATATTCATTCAAACACACATTATTGGACAGGAAAAGATATTTATATTAATATAAATCAGAGATTACAAGATACAACCTCTGACGAAACGTCTACGAACCGGAGAAACTGAATCCCCCACTTGGGGCTCCACCACTTCAATCCTCCATCTCTCGATAGAAATCTCACAAGAAAAAGGCAAGCTTGGGAAGAACACAAAAGTGCTCCAAGGGACAAAGGGATGCAGACTCAAGCATAAGTTCCGTCAACAATGGACTATAATTTCTTTGCTCTCAATTCTCTCTTATGCCTTCAATGTACCAAGGGGTTCCTTATATAGCTTTTCAAAGGGGTAATGAAAGGTCAAATCCAAGCGATCTCAAGGCATAGGGAAGGCCAGGAGTCAAATGAGTCAGATCCATGTCAAGGAAAACTCCAAAAGGATTTGGATTATGCACACATCCCGATGTACACGGTTTTAGTGGTCAAACCCGCGTATGTACGCGCTTATAGGTTTAAAAGTCGTGTATAGCATTTTTCATGTGTTTTTAGGGATGATCAAAAAAACATCAAAGGACAAAAAGTGGTCCATAGGGGCTAAGGAGTCTGCAGCGGGACAGGGGAAGGCCATACAAAGTGTGATTCACCTAGAGTGGTGAAATCCACTATAACAGATGCCCCCTAATGTATGAGA